>DWTA01000073.1:0-15509 GCA_018236805.1 Plebejus anna | reverse complement strand
TATATACCAGCTTGAATACGTTCAGGTTGATAACCTCATCCAATAATTAATAATAAAGTAGGAATTAAACTTCCTTCAAAAAATAAATAAAATATAAAAAAATTTATTATTCTAAAAGTTAAATATAATATAATTAATAAAAATATTAAATTAATTAAAAAATAAGAAATATATAAATTATTTTTATATAAATTTTCTCTTGCTATAATTATTAAACAACAAATCCAAATTCTCAACATAATTAATCCAAAAGATAAAATATCTAATCCTATTATATAACTTAAATTTCTAAAATTATTAATATTTAAAGTAATATTCATAAATATAAATATCAACATAAATAATATTATTTGAACCAATCAATAAATTTTTATTTGAAAACATAAAGGAATTATAAATATTAAAAAAAATAAAAATTTTACCATTAAATTAAACTAAATCTTTGAAAATAATCATTTCCATGTGTACGAATTATAGAAACCAAAATAGATAAACCTAAAGCCCCTTCACATACAGTTAAAACTAAAAAAATCATTAATATATACATATTGAATATAATATTTATTAAATATAATATTAATAAAAAATATAAACTTAAAACAATAAATTCTAATCTTATTAATATAATTAATAAATGTTTTTTTTTTGAAACAAAAATTATATTGCCAATTAAAAATATAAACATTACAATAAAAATTATATAAACTAACATTATTGTTTTTATAGTTTAAATAAAACATTGGTCTTGTAAATCAAAAATAAGATAAATTCTTTTAAAACTTCAAAGAAAAAGAATATCTTTATCAATAATCTCCAAAATTATTATTTTAATTAAACTATTCTTTGATTTGATATAATTAAAATATTTTTAACTTTAAGATTAATTTTTTTATCTATTATTATATTTTTTATTAACCATCCACTATCAATAGGAATATTAATTTTAATTCAAACACTTTTATTATGTTTAATCTCAGGAATATTAATTAATACTTATTGATTTTCATATATTTTATTTTTAACTTTTTCTGGAGGGTTATTAGTTTTATTTATTTATGTTTCTAGTATTGCATCAAATGAAATATTTAAAATTAAAATAAAAAATAAATTATTAATATTAATTTATATAATTATATTAATTATATTTTCATTATATTTTATAAATAATATATATATTATAAAAATAATAATAATTAATGAAGAAATAATAAATTTATTTAATTCAATTTATTTTTTAAATGAATTTAATAATATTAATTTATCTAAACTTTATAATGAACAAACATATTTAATAATAATAATAATAATTATTTATTTATTTATTACATTAATTGCAGTAGTAAAAATTACCAATATTTTTTTTGGACCTTTACGATCATTTAGTTAACTAATGTTAAATTATTATAAATCATTACGAAAAAATCACCCATTAATTAAAATTATTAATGGATCCTTAATCGATTTACCAAGACCTTCTAATATTTCTTCATTATGAAATTTTGGCTCTCTTTTAGCTTTATGTTTAATTATTCAAATTATTACAGGATTATTTTTAACAATATATTATTCAGCTAATATTAATTTAGCATTTTTTAGAGTTAATTATATTTGTCGAGAAGTAAATTATGGATGATTAATTCGAACTTTACATGCTAATGGTGCTTCTTTTTTTTTTATTTGTATTTATACTCATATTGGACGAGGAATTTATTATGAATCCTTTAATTTAAAATTAACATGAATAATTGGAGTATTAATTTTATTTATATTAATAGCAACAGCTTTTATAGGATATGTTTTACCTTGAGGTCAAATATCTTTTTGAGGAGCTACAGTTATTACTAATTTATTATCAGCAATTCCATATTTAGGCAATATATTAGTTAACTGAATTTGAGGAGGATTTGCTGTAGATAATGCTACCTTAACTCGATTTTATACATTTCATTTTTTATTACCATTTATTATTATTATCTTATCTATAATTCATTTATTATTTTTACACCAAACAGGATCTAACAATCCATTAGGAATTAATAGAAATTTAGATAAAATTCCTTTTCATCCATTTTTTACATTTAAAGATTTAATCGGATTTATTATTTTATTAATATTATTATTATTATTAACTTTAACTAATCCTTATTTATTAGGAGATCCAGATAATTTTATTCCAGCTAATCCTTTAAGAACACCTATTCACATTCAACCTGAATGATATTTCTTATTTGCTTATGCTATTTTACGATCAATTCCTAATAAATTAGGAGGAGTAATTGCTTTAATTTTTTCTATTTTAATTTTAATTATCCTTCCATTTACATTTAATAAAAAAATACAAGGAATTCAATTTTATCCTATTAATCAAATTATATTTTGAATTTTAATTTCTACAATTATTTTATTAACTTGAATTGGAGCACGACCAGTAGAAGAGCCTTATATTATCACAGGACAACTATTAACAATTACTTATTTTATTTACTTTATTATTATACCTTTTATTAATTATTATTGAGATAAAATAATTTTCAATTAATTAATTAATTAATGAGCTTGTTAATAGCATTTGTTTTGAAAACTTAAGAAAGAATATTTATTCTATTAATTTATACTATTTTTTTTTTAAAGTATTAAATAAATCTTAAAGCCAATAAATAATAAAAAATAATTTAAAGAAACAGGTAAATATCTTTTTCAACATAAATATATTAATTTATCATAACGATAACGTGGTAAAGTACCACGAACTCAAATAAAAAAAAATGAAATAAAACTTATTTTCAAATAAAAAATTAAATTTAAATTATAACCCCCCATAAATATTAAAACAAATATTATTCTTATAAATAAAATTATTGAATATTCAGCTAAAAAAATTAAAGCAAATCCTCCTCTTCTATATTCAATATTAAATCCAGAAACTAATTCTCTCTCCCCTTCAGCAAAATCAAAAGGAGTTCGATTAGTTTCAGCTATTAGAGAAGATAAAAATATTATTCTTAAAGGAAATATAATAATTATAAACCAAATTAATTCTTGATATTCAAAAAATTTTATTAAATTTAAACTTATAATTATAATCAATCTTGACATTATAATTAAAGCTAAACTAACTTCATAAGAAATAGTTTGAGCTACTGCACGTAAACCACCTAATAATGAATAATTTGAATTTGAAGATCAACCAGCAATCAATAAAATATATACCCCTAATCTAATTAATCTTAAAAAAAACAATATTCCTAAATTAAAAGAAATAAAATTAAAATAATAAGGAATTAATATTCACAATATTAAAGATAAAATAAAACCTATAATTGGAGATAAATAATAAAAAAAATAATTTGATGAATTTAAATAAATTATCTCTTTAGTAAATAATTTTATACCATCTGAAAAAGGTTGTAATATACCTAAAAACCCAATCTTATTTGGTCCTTTACGAACTTGCATATATCTCAAAACTTTTCGTTCTATTAATGTTAAAAAAGCTAATCTAATTATTACTCCAATAATTAAAATTAAATAACCAATAATAATATTTAAATAATCAATAAAAATCATATACTATGTATATAAATTTATTATATATAAATGATTTCTAAAATCAACACATTTTTCTGTCAAAATAGTTATATATATATATATATATATATATATATATATAATAAATAATACATGTATATAATTATAATTATTTATTTTTATTATTAACATTCTAAAAAAAAAATTATTTTAAATATTTAATCCTTTCGTACTAAAATATTTTATTATTTTAAAGATAGAAACCAACCTGGCTTACACCGGTTTGAACTCAGATCATGTAAGATTTTAATGATCGAACAGATCAAAATTTTAAACTTTTGCATCTAAATTTTATCTTAATCCAACATCGAGGTCGCAAACTTTTTTTTTTATTTGTACTAAAAAAAAATATTACGCTGTTATCCCTAAGGTAATTTTTTCTTTTAATCATTAATTTGGATCATTTATTCAATTATTTTTGATATTATAAAAAAAAAGTTTTTTTTATTTTTTTATCACCCCAATAAAATATTTCATAAAATATAATATTAAAATTTTATATAAATATTTTAATTTATAAATTATAAAACTCTATAGGGTCTTCTCGTCTTTTAAAAATATTTTAGCTTTTTAACTAAAAAATTAAGTTTTAAATATAAATAAGAGACAGTTTATATTTCATCAAATCATTCATACAAGTCTTCAATTAAAAGACTAATGATTATGCTACCTTTGTACAGTCAAATTACTGCAGCCCTTTAATTTATAATCAGTGGGCAGATTAGACTTTAAATTAAATCAAAAAGACATGTTTTTGTTAAACAGGTGAATATAAAATTTTGCCGAATTCCTTTTATTTAATTATTAAAATTATTATATTTATAATATTTATTTATTTATACTAATTTTATCATTATTTTTAATTATTTTTTATTAAAAATTATATTTTTATAAAAAATTAAACTTAAATTAAATCTTATTTATTTTAAAATTTTTTATAAAAAATTTTAATTTTTAAACAATATAAATTTTAAAAATTTTAAATATTTTAATTTTATTTTATAATTATTTTAATTTAAAGCTTATCCCTTAAATTATAAAATTTATATATTATTTAAATTAATTAATTAACTTAAATAAATAATAAATTTAAAATTAAATTTTTTTCTAAAATAACTAGATATATTTAAAAACGATTAACATTTCATTTCTAATTAATTATTTAAAATAATTATTTTACATTAAATTTATTAATTAATTAACTCTTTTAAATTCGAGATATATAAATTTTTATAAATTATTTAATAAACTCTGATACACAAGATACAACAAATTAAATTTACTTTTAAATAATTTTATTTTCATTCTATTTCAAATTTCTATTACTATACTAATTTATTATAAAATTTTTCATTTTTTCTATTAAAATACTTAAACCCCCCATATTTTAATATTAAAATTATTTTTATTATAATATAAATTATTAATTTTTATTTTTAGATTAATTATTTAATAATATCTTTTCAATGTAAATGAAATACTTTAAATTAAGATATAATCTAATTCTAGAAACACTTTCCAGTACTTCTACTTTGTTACGACTTATTCCAATTTTAAAATGAAAGCGACGGGCAATATGTACATATTTCAATTTTTAATCATTTTATTATATTAAATAAAATTACATTTAAATCCAATTTCATTCATATATTAAAAACAAAAATCTATTTAAATAAATTTATTGTAATCCATCATATTCTTAATTATATTCTACATCTTGATCTGAATTAATTTTTAATTATAATTTTAAAATATTATTTTTATTTAAAAATATTTTTTTAACAACGATATATAAAATTTTAAATTAAGTAAATTTAATCGTGGATTATCAATTATTAGACAGATTCCTCTAAATGAACTAAAATACCGCCAAATTATTTAAGTTTCAATAAATTATTATTTACTATTTTAGTATAAATTTCATTTATTTTAATAATAGGGTATCTAATCCTAGTTTTTATATAAATTTATTAATTCATATAAATTTTTAAATTTTTATTAAATTAAAATTTCACTTAATAATTTAATTTTTAATTTAAATTAAATTTTACTTATTATACACTGAAAAATTTTAATTAAATTTTTGTATAACCGCAACTGCTGGCACAAAATTAGTTATTTATTTTCAAATTACTAAATCTTAATTTCTTAAATAATTTAAAGTTAATTACTACGTTATAATATTATTTATTATTAAAATAAATAAAATTCAACACTAAAATTTGTATGTAAATTATATTTTAAATAAAATAATAAAATTATAAAATTTTTTTATTTATACATTATTTTAAATAGATTTTTTTTTTTTTTTTTTTTACGTAAAAATTAATAATTATATTAAACAATTAATAATCTTTCTCTCTCTATTTTCTAATATTAAATTTAAAAATATATTTCATGATAATCCTATAATGTTCTAATTTAAATACTAAATATTAAAATATTTAAATTTATTAAATTTAAATTAATAAATTATTTATTTTAATATAATAAAATTATTAATTAATTATTAAATTTAATAATTAATTAAAAATTTAATATATATGTATAATATATATATACGTGCGCGTAAATAATAAAGAAATATTTGTAATAAATTTATAATTATCATATTTTTAAACCATTTTTAATAATTTTTATAATAAAAAAAAAAAATTTTTTTTAAAAATAAGCTAAATAAAGCTTTTGGGTTCATACCTCAAATATAAAGGAAATACCTTTTTTTTAAAAATAAAGTGCCTGAAAAAAGGATTATTCTGATAGAATAAATAATGTAATTATATTACCTTTATTATATTTTTTAGAATTAAACTAAATCTAATAATATCAAAAATTACTGTGCATTCTACACTAAAATATATTTTTAATAAAAATAAATTTATAATTTATATTAGAATAATTTTCTTTTTTTTATTTATTTATTAATTAATTCTAATAAAATATTTTTTATTTTTATTTTATTTTTCAGAACTTTAATTTCTATTTCAGCTAATTCTTGATTAGGGTGTTGAATTGGATTGGAAATTAATTTGCTTAGATTTATCCCCCTTATTTCTAAATCAAATAATTTACTCAATTCTGAAGCATCCTTAAAATATTTTTTAATTCAATCAATTGCATCTATTAATTTTTTATTCTCAATTATCTTAATAATAATTTTTATAAAAAATTTTGAAATTAATTTCATTTTTTCTATTTTAATTAATTCCTCTTTACTAATAAAAATAGGATCAACACCTTTTCATTTTTGATACCCTAATATTATAGAAGGATTATCATGATTTAATTGTTTTATTTTAATAACATGACAAAAAATTTCACCAATAATTATCCTATCTTATTATATAAACAATAAATTTATTATATTAATCTCAATAATTAATGTTATTATTGGTAGTATTGGAGGATTTAATCAATTATCTTTACGAAAACTTTTAGCTTTTTCATCCATTAATAATTTAGGATGATTAATAATATCATTATTAATTAGAGAAAATTTATGAATAATATACATAATAATATATTCATTTTTAATTTTTATTTGTTGTTTAATATTTTATATAATTAATATTTTTTATTTAAATCAATTGTTTAATTTTAATATAAATTTTATTATTAAAATTTCCATTATAATTAATTTTATATCTATAGGGGGTTTACCCCCATTTATTGGATTTTTCCCTAAGTGAATTATTATTAATTTTATATTAAATTTTAAATTATATATTATTTGTTTTTCATTTATTATAATAAGTTTAATAATATTATTTTTATATATTCGTATTATTTATTCATCATTTATATTTTTTAATTTTAAAATTAAATGATTTAAATCATTTATTAATAATAAAATAATTATTTTAATTAATATATTTAATTTTATTTCTTTATTAGGAATAATTCTTAGAACAATATTTTTTTTTTAAGGTTTTAAGTTAATTATAAACTAATAATCTTCAAAATTATTTATAAAGAAATTTCTTTAAGCCTTAGTAATATATATTGTACAACTTAAAATTTGCAATTTTATATCAATTATTTGACTATAAAGCTTAATAAAAAAGAAATTTCTTGTTAATAAATTTACAATTTATCGCTTATAACTCAGCCATTTTATTAGCGAAAATGACTTTTTTCCACAAATCATAAAGATATTGGAACATTATATTTTATTTTTGGAATTTGAGCAGGAATAGTAGGAACATCTTTAAGAATCTTAATTCGAATAGAATTAGGAACTCCTGGATCTTTAATTGGGGATGATCAAATTTATAACACTATTGTTACAGCTCATGCATTTATTATAATTTTTTTTATAGTTATACCTATTATAATTGGAGGATTTGGTAATTGATTAGTCCCTTTAATATTAGGGGCTCCAGATATAGCTTTCCCTCGAATAAATAATATAAGATTTTGATTATTACCTCCATCTTTAATATTATTAATTTCTAGAAGAATTGTAGAAAATGGAGTAGGAACAGGATGAACAGTTTACCCACCACTTTCATCTAATATTGCACATAGAGGATCATCTGTAGATTTAGCAATTTTCTCACTTCATTTAGCAGGAATTTCTTCGATTTTAGGAGCTATTAATTTTATTACAACTATTATTAATATACGAGTAAATAATTTATCTTTTGATCAAATATCATTATTTATTTGAGCAGTCGGAATTACTGCATTACTATTACTTTTATCCCTACCAGTATTAGCTGGAGCAATTACTATATTATTAACTGATCGAAATCTTAATACTTCATTTTTTGATCCAGCTGGAGGGGGAGATCCAATTTTATATCAGCATTTATTTTGATTTTTTGGACACCCAGAAGTTTACATTTTAATTTTACCTGGATTTGGTATTATTTCCCATATTATTTCTCATGAAAGAGGAAAAAAAGAAACTTTTGGATCTTTAGGTATAATTTATGCAATACTAGCTATTGGTTTATTAGGATTTATTGTTTGGGCCCATCATATATTCACAGTTGGTATAGATATTGATACTCGAGCTTATTTTACTTCAGCTACTATAATTATTGCTGTACCTACAGGAATTAAAATTTTTAGTTGATTATCTACTATTTATGGAACACAAATTAATTATAGGCCTTCAATACTTTGAAGATTAGGATTTATTTTTTTATTCACAGTTGGAGGATTAACAGGAGTAATTTTAGCCAATTCTTCTATTGATATTACATTACATGACACATATTATGTAGTAGCTCATTTTCATTATGTTTTATCTATAGGAGCAGTATTCGCAATTTTTGGAGGATTTATTCACTGATATCCTTTATTTACAGGCTTATATTTAAATCCTTATTTATTAAAAATTCAATTTATTATTATATTTATTGGAGTAAATTTAACATTTTTCCCTCAACATTTTTTAGGATTAGCAGGAATACCTCGACGATATTCTGATTATCCTGATAGATTTTTATCCTGAAATATCATTTCATCTTTAGGATCATATATATCTTTTATTTCAATAATAATAATAATAATAATTATTTGAGAATCAATAATTAATCAACGATTAATTTTATTTTCATTAAATATATCATCATCAATTGAATGATTTCAAAATACACCTCCAGCTGAACATTCATATAATGAACTTCCAATTTTAAGTAACTTCTAATATGGCAGATTATATGTAATGGATTTAAAACTCATTTATAAAGGATTATCCTTTTTTTAGAAAATGGCAACATGATCTAATTTAAACTTTCAAAATAGAGTTTCTCCTTTAATAGAACAAATTATTTTTTTTCATGATCATTCTTTAATTATCTTAATTATAATTATAACTTTAGTATCATATATAATATTAAGAATATTTTTTAATAAACTTATTAACCGATTTTTATTAGAAGGTCAAATAATTGAATTAATTTGAACTATTTTACCTGCTATCACATTAATTTTTATTGCTTTACCTTCATTACGTTTATTATATTTACTTGATGAACTAAATAACCCATTAATTACTATTAAATCAATTGGTCATCAATGATATTGAAGATATGAATATTCTGATTTTAAAAATATTGAATTTGACTCATATATAATTAATGAATTTAATAATAATAATTTTCGTTTATTAGATGTTGATAATCGTATTATTATTCCAATAAATAATAATATTCGAATATTAATTACTGCAACTGACGTAATTCATTCATGAACTGTACCAACTATTGGTGTTAAAGTTGATGCAAATCCTGGTCGATTAAATCAAACAAGATTTTTCATTAATCGACCAGGAATTTTTTTTGGACAATGTTCAGAAATTTGTGGAGCAAATCATAGTTTTATACCTATTGTAATTGAAAGAATTTCAATAAAAAATTTTATTAATTGAGTAAATAATTATTCATTAGATGACTGAAAGCAAGTAATGGTCTCTTAAACCAAAATATAGTAAATTAGCAATTACTTCTAATGAAAATAAAGAATTAGTTAAAATATAACATAAATATGTCAAATTTAAATTATTATTATAAATAATATTCTTTTATTCCACAAATAATACCTATTAATTGAATAATATCATTTTTATTTTTTATTTGTATTTATATTATATTTAATATTTCAAATTATTATATTTTTTATTATAAAATTAATTTTAATAATAATATCAATAAAACTTATAAAAAAAATAAATTAAATTGAAAATGATAAGTAACTTATTTTCAATTTTTGATCCTACAACTAATATTTTTAATTTATCATTAAATTGATTAAGAACTTTATTAGGAATTTTATTTATTCCTTTACCTTATTGATTCATTCCTAATCGACATTTTATTATATGAAATTTTATTATTACTAAATTACATAAAGAATTTAAAACATTAATAGGAATTAATCAATTTAAGGGATCCACATTTATTTTTATTTCATTATTTTCATTTATTTTATTTAATAATTTTTTAGGATTATTTCCATATATTTTTACAAGAACTAGACATTTATCTATTTCATTATCTATTTCATTAACATTATGATTAAGTTTTATATTATATGGATGAATTAATAATACTCAACATATATTTATTCATTTAATTCCTCAAGGAACTCCTATAATTTTAATACCCTTTATGGTATTAATTGAAACTATTAGAAATATTATTCGACCGGGAACATTAGCTGTACGATTAACTGCTAATATAATTGCAGGTCATTTATTATTAACATTACTTAGAAGAAGAAGAAATAATTTATCTAATTATTTATTAATTATTTTAATTTTTATTCAAATATTATTATTAACCTTAGAATCAGCAGTTGCAATTATTCAATCATATGTAATTTCAATTCTTAGAACTTTATACTCTAGTGAAATTAATTAATTAATGTCAATAAATAACAATCACCCATATCATTTAGTAGATTATAGACCTTGACCTATTACAAGAGCTATCGGAACTATAACTTTAGTAACAGGAATAATTAAATGATTCCATAATTTTAATATAAATATATTATTATTAGGTTATATTATTATTATTTTATCAATATATCAATGATGACGAGATATTTATCGAGAAAGAACTTTTCAAGGAAATCATACATATCTTGTTTCTAATGGTTTACGATGAGGTATAATTTTATTTATTATTTCAGAAGTATTTTTTTTTATTTCTTTTTTTTGAGCTTTTTTTCATAGTAGATTATCACCAAATATTGAAATTGGAGCAAATTGACCTCCTATAAATATTATAACATTTAATCCATTTCAAATTCCATTATTAAATACAATTATTTTAATTTCATCAGGATTAACTGTAACTTGAACCCATCATTCTTTAATAGAAAATAACTATTCTCAAGCAACTCAAAGATTATTAATTACTATTTTATTAGGGATTTATTTTTCTATTCTTCAAAGTTATGAATATTTAGAAGCATCATTTTCAATTGCAGATAGAATTTATGGATCTACTTTCTTTATAGCAACTGGATTTCATGGAGTTCATGTTATTATTGGAACAACTTTTTTATTTATTTGTTTATTACGACATATAAATAATCATTTCTCAATAAATCATCATTTTGGATTTGAAGCAGCTGCTTGATACTGACATTTTGTAGATGTTGTATGATTATTTTTATTTATTTCTATTTATTGATGAGGTAATTAATTAATTAAAATATATTATTTATTATTTATATAATATATTTAGTATATTTGACTTCCAATCAAAAAGTTTAAAAATTTTAATATAAATAATTATTTTACTATTAAATTTATCTATTATTATTATTATTTTAGTTAATATCATTATATTAATATCATCATTATTAAGAAAAAAAATAATATGAGATCGAGAAAAATGTTCTCCATTTGAATGTGGATTTGATCCAATATCATCTGCACGTATTCCATTTTCACTACATTTTTTTTTAATTACAATAATTTTTTTAATTTTTGATGTAGAAATTGCATTAATTTTCCCAATTATTAAATTATTTAAAAGAGTTAATTTTATTATTTGAACTAAAGTTAGATTTTTTTTTATTATTATATTATTAATTGGTTTATATCATGAATGAAATCAAAATATACTTAATTGAATTAATTAGGATTTTAGTTTATAAAACATTTGATTTGCATTCAAAAAATACTATACTTTAGTATATCTTAAATAAGAAGCAATAATGCATTTAATTTCGACTTAAAAGATTGAGATAACTTGAACTTTCTCCTTATTTATTAATTGAAACCAAAATAGAGGTATATCACTGTTAATGATATTATTGAATTAAAAATTCCAATTAAATTGAAATATAAAAAATTAAATTTCTAATTTAATTTATAGTGTAAAATTTCATTAATATTTCTTAATTTATATATATATATATATATATAAATAAATGAAATATCTAAATTAAGCTACTAACTTAATAATAGTGATTTATTTCATTAATATTTCTATTATATTTATATAGTTTAATAAAAACTTTACATTTTCATTGTAAAAATAAAATATTTTTTTTTATAAATAATAATAATAATAATAATAATATATATATATATATATATATATATATAAAGATATAATAATATCACCTTAATATCTTCAATATTAAACTCTAATTTAAGCTATTTAAATATAACTAAATTTTTAAAATTATATAAATAAAAATTATTATTCATAACATAAATCTAAATAAATAAATTTTAAAATTATTTATTTGATAAAAATTATAAAAAAATGAATATTTTTTCATAATTTTTATTAAACCATAACCTCTATAATATTCTCTTCAACCATAATCAATTAAATTTTTTAATTCATAAGTATAATTTAAATATAAATTTCTTAATCTATAAGTTGATATTTTAGGTATAAATCATATTTCACATAAAAAAAATCTTAATTTATAAGTCAATATAAATTTATTTAATGAATTTAAATTTATATTTCTAATAATATAACCCATTAATAAACCCAACAAAATAAAATAAATTACTATTATTTTTATATTTAAAGACAAATAAATTATATAAGGATAATTATAAATTAATCAATTTAATATTCTTCCAGAAAAAATTCTTATTAATAATAAAATTATTATTCTTTTTAATATAACATAATCTTCATCATAAATATTAAACACTCTAATTAAATTATAATCATTAATTATTAAATAAATTAATAGACGAATTGTATAAAATATTGTTATACCTGTAGATAAATAATATAATAAAAAAATAAATAAATTTAAATTTCTTATAATAAATATCTCTAAAATTAAATCCTTAGAATAAAATCCAGCTAAAAAAGGAATTCCACATAAAGATAAATTTGAAATATTTAAAAATAATGAAGTTATAGGAATATAAACTCTTAAACCACCTATAAAACGAATATCTTGATTATCATTTATTATATGAATAATCATCCCAGCACACATAAATAATAATGCTTTAAATATGGCATGAGTTAATAAATGAAAAAAAGATAAATCCCCAAATCCTATTCTTAAAATTCTTATTATTAAACCTAATTGTCTTAAAGTTGATAAAGCAATAATTTTCTTTATATCAAATTCATAATTTGCAGAAATACCTGCTATAAATATAGTTAAACCTGATAACAATATTAATAACTTAAAAAAAAAATAATCTAACAATAATAAATTAAAACGAATTAATAAATATACACCAGCAGTAACTAATGTTGAAGAATGAACCAAAGCAGAAACAGGTGTTGGAGCTGCTATAGCAGCAGGTAATCAAGAACTAAAAGGAATTTGTGCTCTTTTAGTTATAGCAGCAATAATAATTATAATTTTAATATAATTTATAGAATAATCATTATTTATAAACTCTAAATAAAAAATATAATTTCAACTACCATAATTTATCATCCAACAAACTACTATTAAAATTATTACATCACCAATTCGATTAGATAAAGCAGTTAATATACCAGCATTATAAGATTTAAAATTTTGATAATAAATTACTAAACAATAAGAAACTAATCCTAATCCATCTCAACCTAAAAAAATTCTAATAATATTAGGACTAATAATTAATAAAATTATTGAAAATACAAATAATAAAACTAAAATAATAAAACGATTTAAATTTATTTCTGAAATTATATAACTTTTTCTATAATAAATAACAGAAGAAGAAATTAAAAAAACAAATATTATAAAAAATAATGATATTCAATCTAATAAAATAGAAAAAACAATATTTATTGAATAAAAAGAAATTAACTCCCACTCTAAAAAAATTCTTATATTATTTATAATAAAATATAAACCGAAAAAAAAATTTATTAATATAAAAAAAAAAAGAAAAAAAAATCTAACAAAACAAATATTAAATTTATAAATAACTTAAAGTAATTAACTAAATTATTACATTTTTGATACCACAAATCAATATTTTATTTAAATTATTTAAGTTAATTATAATCATAATATAAAATAATCAATTTTTAAAACTAAGATATTTAAAGGGAATCAATGTAAAAATAATACTAAATATTCACGAGAAACACCTATATAAAATCTTGTAATACCTAAATTTAATTTTCCATGTTGAGTAAAAGAATATAAATATAATCTATATCCAGCTCTAAAAAAAGAAAATAACATTAATATTAATATGGAAAATTTAGATCATCTTACTAATCTGATAATTAATGTTATTTCACCTATTAAATTTATAGAAGGAGGTGCTGCTATATTTGAAGATGATAATAAAAATCATCATAATCTCATTGAAGGTATAAAATTTATTATCCCTTTATTTAAAAATAATCTTCGTCTATGAATTCGTTCATAATTAATATTAGATAAACAAAATATACCAGAAGAACATAAACCATGCCCAATTATTAAAATATAAGAACCTATATAACCTCAATAATTTATTGTTATAATCCCACCAATAACTAAACTTATATGAGCCACTGATGAATAAGCAATTAAAGATTTAATATCATATTGACAAAAACATTTTATACTAATATAAACACCTCCAACTAATCTAATAATAATTCAAATATAATTAAATTTTATGTTAATTTTTTGAAAAATAATTATAATCCGTATTATTCCATACCCCCCTAATTTCAATATTACCCCAGCTAAAATTATTGAACCAGAAATAGGTGCTTCAACATGAGCTTTAGGTAATCATAAATGAACAAAATATATTGGTATTTTTACCAAAAAAGCTAAAATTATAGATAAATATAATATAAAATAATTAAAATTATAAAACTTTATTATATAAATTATTAATCTTTTAACTTCCTCATTTAAATAAAAAATTCCTATTAATAAAGGTAAAGATATAAATAATGTATAAAATAATAAGTATATACCAGCTTGAATACGTTCAGGTTGATAACCTCATCCAATAATTAATAATA
>DWTA01000072.1:0-15580 GCA_018236805.1 Plebejus anna | reverse complement strand
AATATCTTTAATGTACAGAATTTTCATTTCTACAGTTTTATTATATGTATAGATAGCTATATTATAAACTCAGATTTAAAAATAGAGTACAATACTTAGTAAATTAAAATTGCTGCGCCTACGACTATACCATAGTATTAAAATATATTTCCGCACAGTCGAAAAACATAACCCTTTTTCACAATCGGGTAAAAGAAGTGTAGGTTAACCGTTAATGTAGAGTACGTGTAGGTTTAACATTTTTGTGCATCGATCATAATCACGCGTGGGCAAATATTGTCCCCTCGTGTGAGCGGACCCTAACATAAGGCGCGGCGCACACTACAACACACGCGCATCGCTTTTGCATATTCATTTGGAGATCGCAGTTTGTATCTTTGTATAAAATTATAATGCATTATGTGACCCGGCGCGTCCCCATCGTGCTCGCTTTGTGACCTGTTCACTAGTGGCCAGTGACTCGTGCCAGTGCTGAACGCACCTGAAATACTAGATTTAATAAATCGGTACTTATGCTTAAGCGCAGTTGCTAAAAGTAATATATAACGTTTAAAAAACAACATAATATTTCTGAAATTGTTATAGACGCTTCTTTAACGAAATAATACAATGATAAACATATTATTTTAAAAGCTTAAAAATATTATATAACTTACAGAGTGAATTTTTAAAATTTAGATAATGCTTCATTGCAATAAAGTTACAAACATGGCATAATGCATCTCTTGGGAATATTTTTGCCATAACCCAATACATTGGGGAATAGGTTTACTTTTTAACAATTCAGGAGAAGTATTGCCGTAATAATAAGCATTTAGATTAACATTATTATGATGATTTCAAAACAATAAAAACTTTGTACGTATTTCTATTTAATGGTAGAATGGAAACTAAATAAAAATATTTGCATAAAGTACTACAAATAATTTATGAGCATAAATCTACGTCCTATTAAAACCAATTATTTAGAGTTGAATGAAAGTTTTAAACCTCGAACACGCGTTATGTTACTGGTGCAAGTAGTTCAAAGGCAGCACAAAAGCATGACTTTATAAAAGCGCTAGAATTTAATCCGTGAGCTCGTAACACTTGTGTTAAAATGAATGTGTGATACAATGAACGCCAGTGACGATGTAAATAGATAATGTAATGGTTTTATTATGTATATAACCACGTATATATTATAGCTTTGGTGCGAATTTGTACTGAAATATTCAGATGATATGAATAATTTCTAGGGTTGACGAGTTCGTATAAAAGATGTTTGGGTTTTTTCTTACACCTGTTTTTAGTAACTCCGATAATTCGACTCAAAAGCATTCGATTGTTTCGGTCCCCAATTAAAGGTATTAATTAACAATACCCCGTCCATCGCCATAAACGCTACACAATAAAAAAGTAAAAATGTCACTTTTGACACGTCGATCAAAAATCGATTCGCGGCAAAAAGTTTTAAAACGGCTTTCCGTTACCGTCCAATAACTCAAGGATTCCACGAAAACGCGAATTGTGCTCGGACTGGTTGTATATCAATATTTTTATTTATGCTCCTCTGTAATCGTATATTTGAAGAAGCTGGTACAGATTTAAACGGTGTTTGATTTCATTTAACCGATAGTTGTACTGCTAAAAAAAAGAAAGTTGGGTTAGTTGGTTTTAGGAATAACGATGAACAAACTTACTAATAAACAATTCATATTAATATAAAATGTAAAAAGATAAGAAGATAGCGAGATTATACTAAAGATTAATGTAAGAAAAGTGTAATGATAATAATAATTATTAGTTTTAACTACATCAAAGCAAACATATTAAGCATTTAAAACACAATAATTACAGAAGTCTTAAAGTTAAGAAGTAATAATGTGAATTAAAAAGTTGTACTAATTTCGATATAAAACCGATACAAAGACACAAATCCTCTATTGTTGAACAATACGACTGATTTCCAAATACAGTTATCAATGACGGTACAGGGGAAGGATAATAATGATTCAATTGGCCTATTCCAGCGAGTGATTCCAGCAAATTTTCCATAAGCGTCTTGTATAGGTGATAAAGCGTTACCCATGAAGCTAGCACGTAGACGCGTTGCGAAACCTAATCGGATATTATGCTGATTTTATATTGAAAACGTGTGCGATGCATACACGTCGCATGTGCGTTTATAACGTTAGTATCAGGTAAGGAAGAATCCAGATTTAGTTGGACTGGAAAACATGTTTTAAATGTCTAAAATTGAGAGGACGTAGGTACCTTTTCTGAAGAAAAACAACATTATAGGCATAAAAACGTGACATGATCTTAAATATTTGCTATTTTGGGCATGAAGGCATAATATATTATTCCTTACGGAGAAACACATTTTTGCATCAACACTGGAAAAACTAACTGTTTTATCAGGGCGAGCAAAGAAAGACCTAGTATATCCCACAACTTGTACATTATGTAGTACACTCTATGGAAAAACTATTGGGCCTCATGATTTGTGCTTTTACATAGTAATTTTTATTTAAATATAGATGTGTCATCATCAGACACTCAAGGTGTGACAACGCGAGCCCTCAAAAACCTCGGCTTTTAGCTAGTTATTATCCATAGTCCATCCTGCTTCATCTCATAAAACTACCTCGTGTGCTTAATAAGTAGCAATATAATACCAAAAATACATCTTATTTTATAAGCAACGTCAGAACTCGTGTTTGTCTGACCTCTTTACTGATTTCTCGTAAAACTCGTACTTGTCCAGAGGCGATGATTGTGTAAATAATCATTTAGTACGTGATAAATCATCGCTGATCGCACATGATTATTGTTATGATTAAATTATCACTTTATTTTTATAACTTGATCATGATTTTATTAAAAATAAACGCAGGTAATTAAAATATGTCCTAAATCTATTGATAACTAGTAGATCTAGTTTCATTGAAACATCACAATGTAAAAATATAACTATTACAAAAGCAATGAAAACTATACAGATACTAGCATCATAAACAAACAATTAAAGAACAAAAGTATTCACAAAAGTTATGTTAAAAGTAACATTCATTAATTGCCTACCAACGGAGCAAAAGGACGAGACGACGACAAAGTAAACAGAGCAAAAACCAAACAAGATCATGTGGAATCATTTACTCCACTCACCGGGCCTCCTGATAGATACCATTACGTAGCTTAATAGAAAGTAGACTCTTTTAAGTGATTCTCTAATAAAATTATGATATCTAATACCTGAAGTAATTTTATTATTAAATGAAAAACTCTGCATAACATTAAAAAAACAGCGTTTATTTAAAATAGTAGTTTGTACAGAAAGCAGTTAAATTTTAACACTGAATAATAAAAATAAAGCTTATATAAAATAATGGATACGCTTAAGCGTATAACATGCGGTATGATTAAGTATCTAAGTTACAAAAAAGTTATGAAATTATTCCGCCCACTTCAAAATGTTGTTTATAAATTTGCATGTAACTACATTGTACATACGTTACACCTACTGCGAAATAGTCTAGCGAATCGTGGGAAACTATTAACACTAGGATCGGTTAAGTTTCTTATAACTGGTAGTGAGTAACTACAACTATTTCCAGTTTTATAAGGTTTTTCGACAAGTTTCAAACTTACTGGCGCTTTTGGTTGGTCGACGTTCAAAAAGTTAACCAATTAACAACGTCATTGAACAAGTGGTTTTATTTCTGTCAGAAACCTTAATATCAGATATTAATTTCTGTCTCTATCATGACACGAAGTGACCCCTGATCGGGAGCACCATATCTAGATCCTATCGATTGATGGCCCTCGATTTGATCTACGCATGCGTACGTTCATAATTATCAGCCCTTTCATCCGCCGCCAGAGTTCGCCCGACTTCATATTGTAATTAATGACTACATACTTAATACGGATAATTAACTATAGCACAATACTAGTCCATCATTTTAACTTATGATCGGATGTATCGAATTTACAGGCTTTTGTTTCAAGTTCTTTTTGTTGGAACATCGTTGTAATGTGCTTACAGCAGTATCTATTGAGTTACCTTCAATCGTTTATTTGGTCATTGATCTATTTTTTTTTAATTAAAAAAATCATTATCTGCTTAAAAAAATGTAAATTACAATTCTTCTTAATAATATCAGCTCTATAATCGTTCATCATACAAGTATTCGAAAAAGAAGAATATTGGGACATTGCCGTAAGTGGACCTTTTTAAAAGCATTTTAAATCATGAAATGCTTGATTCCCAGTTATATTTTAAAAAAAGGAAGGAGTACAAAATTTTATGTTATTTCAACACCGAACGCTTGTTTTGTGACTTTTATAACCATTATAGCCTTTGATTTTTTAAAAACTTAAAAAAATAACAAGATAAAGGCTAATAAGCTTAATAAGCTACGTTTATGGGTTCAAAGTCTGGATTTCATTTATGGCTCCTGATTTAAAAAGAAATAATAAGCGTAATTTTATGAAACTAATTTATTTTGAGTTAATAATATGGGCAAGGATTTCTCTCCTATGTGAATTAGTACTATACTTTTTCACCACGTTAGTTTTTTTAGCTAGCTAAATATCAATCAGATAAGTAAAGTTAGATTTCAAAAATTCAATACATATTTTATCTAACCAAAAAACTCTACGTTCTGCAAAAAATGAACTCAACAATGCTATACATAACATGTAAGAAAACATTAATCCTGAATCTATAAAGGAACTTATCGTTAATCAAAACGAAAAATTTTAATACAACAATTCACAAACGTAATACACGCTCCCATTTTTTATTTGAAATAAATGTAACTCTTATCTCAAAGGTATAAGGATATGCATCCGGGATTATTGATGTTGTAATGTATTTTACTATTGTGTATCATATTGACGTAATCACGGACTCAAAGTTTAATCTAGCTAAAATGGATATCGTGTGAGGTACCACTCTTTCATCTCTCTCTTATCAACACAACTTAATCGTTACTTAAGTAAAACAAAATCTTGAAGTATTAGGCTTTGTTTAAGTTTCTTAAGTTTATTTATTTATTTAGTCGTCCCTGATTGTATAGACTAGATCACTAGAATGATTCATCTTTAAATCAGTTATGATTCTAATTTTATTAATACTAAGGAACTTCCACATACGTCCCGTACTTGGAAGCATATTTGGTAAACTCGTCACGTGTTCATTTTGGATGTTTTACATGGTTTGGTTTTGTGTATTTCGTTTTGGTTTTGAGATGACTCAGATACGCGCTTATGCATCCATTTACGATTTAATGTTGATTCAATAAATTCTGAATTATAATTAATCAATGTAGCGAGACCATCTTGATGTGCTTCCAGTGACTTCCAAATTGGCACTGGCTTACGTCTTTTGCACATTTATAATACGATATTTAAATTTGTCATGTTCGAACTTTGCGCTGATACCTTATTTAGTTTTTGCTCCGCTCGTGTCTTTCTTATTAACTCGCTCGTAACTCTGATGGTCATTATCATAATCATGACTAGTTTTGTTTCATTTTTATCTCGTTTTTTACTAACATTCTACGTTTGAAATTCTCTCTTGATTTAACAGTAATAATCAATTAATTTTGACACTACAAAGTTGCTGCTCCAGTTTTTTTGAAGCTTAGTAATCCGTGATATTTTCCGCGTGTCAGTTCATCCACCTATAGCCCCGCCTTACCTCCTCCATATGAAATTTACAATAACAAAACACAAATACACATAGATCTCTCGCTTCAATAAACGATCTTAATAAGCCAATCGATAAAAAGACAGAAATCATCTACGGCCCACACTCCGAAATGGCACTTACGGACCTCGGGATAGAGATTTTATTCGTGGTGAACGATGTTGTAATACATCTGACTTTGGTTTGGTGCGTGTAACCGCATTTACATTTTAAAGATACTTGCAGGGAATAAATGTCAATTGAGATGGAAGAGGCACGGATGCGAGGAATTGATGATGCAGTTATTGAACTCGTTGATAATAATCAGAAGGCCATTATTAGATACATTATACGATGATAGTCAATTTTAAATTAGATCGGAGCGCGTTTAATAACGACGTAATTTGATTCTTACCAGCACATGCTCTAAGTAATTAGACTTTGAAATAATATACTGAGGTTTTGTAAGTTATTATTACCGATTTAGAGGAAATTCTTCACGGGCAATTGCCACCAATGTAATAAAAAGCTCGGTTTTATTAGCTAACAATATACTATAGTTAATTTTAACCAGTTCATTGTTAGGCATTTATAATATGCAAAAGCAAAAACCTTAGGACTAGTCGATTAGTAGAGTAGAAATATTTTTTTAGTACGCGCAACATGGCTTACCATGTTAAAATATAAAAACATACAAGTACATCCGCAATGAGCAAAAAATTTTCACGCAAATAATCGTAGTTACAAGAATATAATATTATAACAAGTATAATCTATGTACATAAATAACCAATCGATCATTTATACTTTAATGATTTTAAAACAAAATATGAACGTGACATGTTAGTGATAAGAATAACTTTCAAATATATTAAATTATAATGAGATATCAAAAGCAAGGTAAAACATGATGTAACAAATATTGTAGAAGACAATCTACATCTGGTCTTAGAATATCAATTACGCAAACTTAAAAACCAGTATGAGCATTAAACTTGTTGTTTGAGTAAGATTAAAAGTTTCGAAGATAGTTCGGACACTTGAAGGCCATTTAATTCGTTATTAGAAAAATAAACTTTAATTTGATGGTGTAAACAATATACAGATATTACAGAGCCATATCATTGGAAACCAAAATTTTGTATATGAAGTAGACGGTTGTTACTGAATTAAGAATAATAAAGTTTAGTCATTTAGTGAACGACTAGATAAACAAGCTCTACTATAAAGTATGACTCATCTTAATATTCATTGGAATGATAAAAACGAAGAATACACAAGTACACGCCCTTTTGATAATTTTCTAAAAACTTTCGATCACAACGCATGGTTCCATTGAGTGAATTCAAAAAGCCATTATGAAGAACATTATGGAGATCCCATTGTCTCGGCTGAATGATCCAGCACAATATCTTACGAAATTTACTAAAAAAACCAACCTAAGTATTAATGTTTATTATGTTCTACATTGATGCGGTCGGGCTTATGTCTTTTTGGCTTTCGATTCAAATCTGGAATTTATAAAATTATGCCCTCATTTTCAAAATGGCTTTGATTTTGTGGTGTTTTCAATCAGCGTTCCATAATGGCGTATTTTTGAAATAGCCTTAAATACATGTTACAAGTAATTTTGGACGAAATTCACTGATGTTAGTGCTTAAATTAAAGATGTTTTATATGGTACTTTCAGTACAGGTAGTACTTTCTATTTAATTCGAAATTACACCTATATCAAAGCTTGTTAAATCAATGAGCAAAAAAAGCAATATATTCATACCAATTAGAAATACAGTTAACGAAAGCTTATAAACATGCTACGATAAAAACTAGATCGAAACGATCTTTGAAAGCTGAATTAAAAGTAATAAATATACAGCAAATATTTCAATTACATTTTCGCACAATCACTCACAATCGTGAGCCATTAAGTCTATTCAAAACAAGAAACTTAAGAGTGGAATACCTCATTTATAAATAAGCTCTCTCCATGCAATCGCTGGTATGCGTTATGTAACATACGAAATTATCAAGCTGTATGTTAACATCTATTGTGTTCGCACTAATCTACATAAGTATAGGTATTAATCCGTCTTTCAAAACGTCTTAAAAATACATAGTTACGACACTACAGGTTTCGAACACGAAAAAGTTTGGGACAATGTAGACGGATTTAGCAATGTCAGTCAATACCTTTGTGATACTTCGGATGAATAAAGCAACATTGTTGCTTTTAGTACTAGTATCTAGAATCTTCATGACTTTTTGCTTGTTTGTTTGATCAATCTTATACGTTTTTAATTCATTTTTGATTTGTTGATCATTGCCTAAGTTTGAAAAGCGTATTAATTATTATCATTGAATATAATAATTATGTTTTTTGTTATAATATTTTGTTTATTTAAAAAATACAAGGCAAATAAAGAAACTTTAATTAAGGCTTTCAAATGAAAGACAAATTATATATGCCCCTTACTATTCACGTTTCTGTAACAAATACCTATCTAGATACATCAACTTGTACATCAAAAGAGTTGATTTACAAAAAACAGTTTCGTGATGTAATACACCAGCGATCACTCACAATGGCATAGCCGAGAGTGACTAGAAGAAAACATTGATTAATTACCATAATAATTTATTTGATACACCAAAACTTGATATGGGGAGGGGCCGGTTTCATGCGCTAGTTTAAGTTCCTTTTCGTCTAAAAACGATCGCCGACTCAAATGACTTGGAAGTTATTAAATATTTCCTACACGATGAAAACAGTACATTGTTCGTGGAGATGATGCATGGAGGTGATTTAGCTGTTCCGAACAATGATCCGACCCGGCTATTTGTTGTTTGGGTATTAGCATAAGTTAAATAACTTTTCTCGTTTTAGGTCTGCTGTCCGCATTGAATCATTTGGATCAAGCCCGGAAGAATTCTTTACAGACGACCGTCGATTATTCTAGATACGTGAAAAGGTAATTAGAAAATATTCTATTGTTGGCACCCTGCCAGTTATATTGCGCTATTGATCATGAAAAGTGCAAAGAATGCGTAGTATAGATAATGTTGAGGTTATAAAAGACGTAAACATACTTTGTCGTAATACACCGGATGTTAATTTATAGGTACGTCATAACTATAAGTTATAAGATCTACAAAATATCTAAAATTACAGTACTGATTTTATGAAATAGTAAAATGAAGCCAAATACATGATTCAGTAGCGAAATAATTAATTACTATCCAAAATACTGGATATCACTGTCACAATATATCTTCAATATTATTTATTGGTTACAAATGTTTGTAATATATTGTTAAAACCAATAATACATCTTTCACTCAAACATTTTGGCCAACTTTGTTGTTTCCATGGGTTCAAATTTTCGGTTTCTCAGAATTATGCGCATCAATACAGTATGCCATAAAAATTTTATTGACACTTAATGATGGGAACCAAGTACCTTGGCTTTTTAGAACATTTAAGCGCTTTATATTTTATGGGTTTAAATTGGAACTTTTAAACAACCATTCTTCAAGACTGATTGATTGTTATTCAAGACAGTAACAATTAAGAAAAGTTTTAAATTCAGACAGACCTATCAATAATAATTTTGATTTAATTTTCCTTCATAGATATAGCTCAACGTTAGAATGTGGTTCATCGTACTGCAAGGATCTGGGCTACAGGGAGCATTTCCACTGCATGGACTGCACTGGCCGTGTCTTCTGCAAGAAGGAAGAGATGATACGGCATTTCAAGGTGAGATTTCTTACGTCTAGAGTACGGGTGAGATATTTTACCGTCTTCGAAGTAAAAGTACGTACATATTTTGGTAATCCTTACCAATATTTTAAAATGCGAAAGTGTCGTACTGATAGTTTTTGTTGCGGAAATAGCGTTAGATATCAATTCTTTTAACCCTTTCACTAGTAAAAGCGAATCAGCTACTTAGTAGGTAATGTAATCCCTTCCACTGAATTTAAATCACCTGTCGTGTATTGGTCAGTTTTATTCACTTATTAAGGGCCACCTTATTATAGTTACGTACCATCTGTCTGTCAATTGGTATTTTTGATTGTGTTGATATTATCGTCTTTGGAACAATGGTCAATTTTCCGGTGAAATCAACTTTGTCTAGTGTACTTTAAATTGGATATCTTTTGATATTCTGAAGTTACTAAATTTGTAGAAATATTTAAGATTGGATTGTAATAAGAAAGACAATTATTAACTTTCGTCCTCATATAATGCAGTATAATCAATTATTACTGTTTACTTTTGGTCGACTATAATTAAAAATATCGAGGCACAGAATTTCACACAAATTTTAACACTCGTTATACAGTTTTGTGCCTTAATTTGCTATTAGAACTTTAGCTAAACGTTGTGCCTTGGTTGGATCTAAAAAAATAATTAAAGTTTTTTTTTTCAGTGGCACAAGAAACGTGACGAATCCCTGGCCCATGGGTTTATGAGATATTCCCCCCTCGACGACTGCTCGGAACGTTTCAGTGACTGCCCTCACAACCGGAGTCAAACCCACTACCACTGCATCCAAGATGGTTGTGATAAGGTATGTAGTAATATTATGTTGTACATTGAATTTGAATGAGCAAATAAAGATTTGATATTTTTTTTATTTAAATTTGTTGCCAGCAATTCAGTTTTTATTTACTTATTGTTTTAACCACTGAGCAGTGAGCATAACGTGAAATTTTTGTTTGCGTTTTCAAAATATTATTATCAATAATATTCAATAGATGGTTTATAATAAAATAAAAAAATATAGGTTGTTTAAGTTTTTTATTTAAACACGTTTTTCGAAGAAGATCAACAAAAAACCATCGCGTCCACTTTATCCCGCCAAGACTATTTTTTCGGCAATTAAACATTTCCAATATTTTTTAGGTTTACATATCAACGTCCGATGTACAAATGCACGCGAACTACCATCGCAAGGATTCAGCTATCCTTCAGGAGGGCTTTCAAAGGTTCCGTGCGACGGAGAGCTGTTCAGCACCACACTGCATCTTCGCTGGACAAAGAACCACGCATTTCCATTGCAGAAGACCAGGCTGCACCTACACCTTCAAGAATAAGGCTGATATGGGTAACTGAGTATTAGAAATTGGCTATTAATTACATTTACCGACAACAGTTCTTTTACATAATTATAAATTATTTTCACTATAGTACTAACTAAATAACTATAGTGAAGTAAGTACAATGAAAAATCGTATTTATCACAACTATTGTTATAGTCTATATTTTAAAATTTACCTAAACATTGTTGCTTTACAAAATATTTACGAATTTTTTACTTAGCTCTACATTATTGAAAATAAGCTCGTAGTTTGGTAGTATATTGCCATCTATGTGTCATTCAAGGAACTTCTGTTTCAACGATACTCACATAGATGGCGCTTTAAAAATGGTCCTTCTAAATATTTTCTAGAAAAACACAAGACCTACCACATCAAAGACGAGGCCTTATCGAAAGACGGATTTAAAAAGTATATGAAGAATGAAGCATGTCCCTATCGCGACTGCCGCTTCAGCAGAACTTGCAATCACATCCACTGCATCAGACCACACTGCAACTATGTTCTGCATTCAAGCAGCCAAATCTTCACCCACAAGAGGAAACATGAGAGGAAGGAACAGGAAATGAGTTTTGGGTAAGAATTTTAAAATCACCAATAAAAATGTTGTTTGGTCATGGTTAATCAATTCTTATGTGTGTAAATCAGTTTAGATTTACTCTAAATGATAAAATAAGCTTTTTAAAGTCGGATTTTCTAGTAAATGGTACAAATTGTTGGCAGGCTTCCAACGTCCGTGATCCAGAGTGCACTGTTGCAACAAGGTGCAGACCTCAGCCTCTACTCCCCTGGCAGCAATCTTCATGGAGACGAGGACATGTCCAACTCCATGGGCGAAGGAGACTTTCCTTATCCATTTGTAAGTATATTATAATTATTGATATAATCCTAAAGTATTTAATGCAAAAAATACGTGTGGCACTCGGTGAATGCCGCGGTTTTCTGCATAGCCTTTTTTATTAACTTTTTAAATTGTTCTAATCCGTCTAGTTACACGCACACAAACACCGCGAAGTGCCGAAGTCTGGCAACTGGAGGGGGGGTTGTTAGGTTTTTTCGTTATGCAGTTTCTCGATTCGGTCACCGCGGTCAAAGCCCGCGATAAAAGCTATGTAATAGCTTAATAATTTTAGTACTTTATTGGAAAAATGTATTTCTAGTACAGTCGATATTATTGTTAATGATTATATTTCAGAACCCAGCCCTGGTGGAAGAAATTTCCAGGAAATACATTGAGACTTTCAACGGCAGCACGGATGTAGAAGATAAATGCAATAAGTGCAGCGCTTTGAACAAGCATTATCATTGCCTGGCTGACAACTGCAAAATGGCTCATAGGTATACTTTCATTCGTAAATTAAAACCGGAAGTAAAAACTATATGTATTAAATTCAAATATTCTACATTTTCTATGATTTTTTGCAGCTGCCACAATACCATGGTAAAACATGTTTTGGAGCACGAGCAACAAAATCAAGTGACTGATGCTTATTTCGTGACATATACGAGAAACAGCCCATGCAACAATTCAGCTTGTCAGCATATCAGAGATATTACACACTATCATTGCACATGGGTAAGTATAATTTCAGAAACCATTACAAAATTAAGCGAAATAATTAAATAATTTTTGCAGTTTGAAAATTAAACTCCTTGAATCCATTTCAGGAAAATTGCGGTGCTGTAATACTGTCCTCAGAGGAACATCCATTCAGACGTATTGAGCATCACCGGCAACACGCGATTTTGAGTCCAATGTCACCAAACTTAGCGGCGAGATTTGCACCCAACTTCACCCCGCAGTTATCAGCACAACTGCATCCGAACATGGCAGCGCAACTCGGACAAGTTACCAATTTGCCTAATCTGCCGCCAAATCTCGCGCAATTGGCCCAAATGGCGCCAAATCTGACTTCTCAATTAGCACCTAATTTGCAAGCACAATTAAACATGGGCCCAAGCCCTGGCATTGTACCACAGCAAGTGAATCCGTCGAGCTCGTTGGATGAAATGTTCAGTAGGAAGCGAGGAAGGCCTCCGAAGAATAGAGTTGTCGAAGTCTGGACTGACAACGTAAGTGTAAGCTCTCTTTTTTCAAACAGTTTTCATAAATATACTTAAATTATAGGTTTATAATTTATATTTCATCTTATTTTATTATTGTTTATAGGTTACTCCTCAGGCAATTTTCACATCGTTCAAGCTGCCCAAGAGCAACCAAATGCCACCGATGCCACCAGTTGTACAATCGCCTGTTATCCCAACCGTTGAAGAGTTTCCGGTAAGTATTACATTCCGGACCGTAGTATTTATCATTACATTCGTACATCTTAATGGTTAAATTATAAAACACCATTCTTTTTTCAGCGTGTACGTTTCCAACACTTTGAAGTTTTCACAACGCCAGATGGGTGCAGTCAATATTATTCGAACTGCAATTTAAGGGGAACTAGACTTCACCTACACTGCTTCTACTGCAGTTTTGCTGGCGAATCACACGTGGTCATGGAATCACATATGCGAAACTCTCACTCTATAAGCCCATTCTTGGAAGGCTTCGACTATTTCGTATCCTTCGAACAGTGTGGTGGAAAAAGTTGCTTCAAAAATCAACTTCGCTCGCATTTCCATTGCGCACAAGGAAATAACTGCCCAGCAATTCTTACACAATACTCAGCAGTGGCTACCCACAAACATGGAAGAGGCACTCCAGTGATTAAAACTGAAACTGAGCAGGAGAAATCTTTTGATGAAGCCAAAGATTATTCGATTAAGGAGAGAGCTTCGGCTGATAGCGTTAGTTCAATGAGGGAAAGTGCTGAAACATTCACACCCACTAATTTCTCAATCAAAAGTGAATTTGAGAAAGATCAAGATAACGTTTCGGGTAAGATTTTTTCTATCATTAACTCATTACTTCTATTAACATAAATACAGGAAACTTTTCTTAAACTAGGTAGTAGTCAGTATAAAAATATAATAATATAATATTCTTCTTCACAACAATATGTCTATAACATTTTCTTAATTTCAGTAGTAAAAGCTACGGGAACATTTTACCCTTCTTCTCATCTGCGAAGCAATACATCATCACCGAGAAGCATTTATGATGCATCACCATCTAAAGATATGAAGAGGATGGAATTTGATCAGAAGAAACCTTTTGAGACCCCGAAAATGACGGGGCCTACTATACCACCATCCTGTCATGACAGAGCTTGTCCTTTGAACAAAAATACTGGTGGCATGAATCTACATTACCACTGTCCACACTGCAGTCAAGCGTATGTCGACCTGAAGCTATTGTTCAGTCACATGGTTAAGAAGCACAGTAATCCTATGGAGCCTGGACCCGTTGGATTGCAAGCCACTAAGGTAAGAATTAGTGTACGTACCCAATTTTCAAGATTTATTATCTTTCTTCTCATATTTTTCATAATAGGAAAATATTTTAATTTAAATTGATTGTTTCAGGAGACCTTGGAGAGAGAGTATCCAGAAATATCTATTTTGCCATCTACAGCTACTTCATCTACTGCTCAAACGCCCAATCCTGGTCAAAGACCTCCAAACCCAGCTGAACAGGTAAAAACCTACTTTAATAAAGATATAATTTTTCAATCTACGTTTAAATCTATCTATCTCATATGTAAAATCAATTCCTTTTTTAGGTTCAGGCTGTTCAGAGTCTTCTTCTACAGCAATACTTAGCTGGCGGTCGCAAAGGTTCTCTTCAAGACCAGTTGAAAATGCAGCAACAATACACAGCGTCTATTGCTGGTCTTCCTGGCTTAGCTCAAGTCGCATTATTACAAGGGTAAGTTCCTCTATACTTAAAATATTATCTGATTAATTATCTACTTTAGCAAACATGTTACTGACAATTTTCAAATTCAAATTCAAATGTCTTTATTGCCAGAATGTTGTTATATAAAGGTCTTATTAATTAATTTCTTAAAGTTCTAACATTCTGCCATAATTAATTTCTTTTTACAGAGGATCTCCATTTTCGCTATATCCACCTATGCTGTACCCACCCGAGCTATTATTGGAACAAAGTCTCCTCCAAGGTCATGGTCTTCCACCAGGTCTTGACAAGGAAGCAGAAATGATCGCTAAGTCGTAAGTATATCATCTAATTAAATTGTATAATTCGTTATTCTTGTTGCAAGTAAATTTTGCTCTTTAGTATTCCAAGCCCTGACGTTGCTTCAAACACTGTTCTTTTTACTTTACCACTAGTTCTTCATGTCTCGATTAAATATTTTAACATTCAACATTAGTGTGTTTTCAACAAAATCATCTCTTATCAGCAGACGTACGATAGCCAGAGGCCCCCACGTCCGCGCCTTGAAGGATGAACCTATTCCTGAAGGCTATCTCCGCTTCCGGTTCAATGAAGACTGCGCATATCAACAGTGTGGATACAGGTAAATATCATTTTTATTAAAACATTGTTTGCTTCAAACTTTTCAATATTATTTGTGTCTTTCTAACGTTGTTAATATCATCTTTTTCTTGTCTTTTCTATATTCTTACACGTTTTAAAACTTGTTTCAACTAATTTACTTTCTCAATTTTCAGGGAACACCAAACTCACTTCCACTGCACTCGTAAAGACTGCGGCTACTCTTTCTGTGATAAAACTAGATTCGTACAGCACACAGCCAGACATGAGAGGTAAATAAATTGCTAATTTCCCTAAGATCTTTACAACAGTTTTATTTTCATCTTGTCATTTATATTTGACGAGCTTTTGCCCGCGGCTTCGCTCGCGTTAAGAAGTATTATTATATATAAACT
>DWTA01000071.1:0-15610 GCA_018236805.1 Plebejus anna | reverse complement strand
TAACTGAGATGATGTAAATAATTGTTAGTAGTGTAAAACATATTATAAATGTACGTTCATTGACACCTACATTGCAACCCTATATTGCGCGTGGCCCGACACGCACTTGGCCGGTTTTTTTAGGGTTTCGTACCCAAAGGGTAAAAACGGGACCATACACTGATACTTTAATCTGTCCGTCTTCCTGACCGTCTGTCTGTCCGTCTCTTTGTCCGTCTGTCTGTCCATCTGTCTGTCCGTTTGTTTGTCCGTCTATCTATCCGTTTGTCTGTCCGTCTGTCTGTCCGTCTGTCTGTCCGTCTGTTTGTCCGTCTGTCTGTCCTTCTGTCTGTCCGTCTGTCTGTCTTCGGCTGTAACTCAAGAACGATAATAGCTAGAGAGTCGAAATTTTCAGAGATTATTTATTTCTGTTGCCACTATATTCACACTGTAACAATAAATAGGTACTAAAAACAAAAGAAATTAAATATTTTAGGGGGGCTTTCTTTTTTCGACTTTTAGTATGTTTATCTCCTAACTAGTATAAACAAAGTACAAAAGTTAAAATTTCTGCTTTCGACTTTTCCAAGCAGGAAAAGTCGAAAGACATACTACATAAAAATTAATTACAAGCAGGCTTATTTTAACAGGCAATTCATCCTTAAGTCTTAACTCATTCCACACATTCTCATTTCACACAAAAACTAATTGCTGTAAGATTCTTGCGGTGTGATCTCGTACTATAAAGTGTTTGTAGGAAAATAGACGACTAAAGTACAATGTCGCGATGATGGACAATTGCTATCTGATATCTCGTTATATTAAGTGGCTGATCTCGGCGCCCGCAGTAGTTTGTCGCTAGCGAGGCGAGCTGCACCACGGGTAAGATGTTTTCTATTTTCTATTATTTAAATCAAATTCTTTATTATGCACACATCTTTAAATAAATAAAAAATGGCCAAGTGCGAGTCGGCCTCGCGCATGAATTGTTCCGTGCCTTTCGAAAGCAAAAATAGGCATAAAATTGTATTTTAAGCTTATAACTATGAGGATCCTCGATCCTGGGAATCGCAGTCACAATAGATTTTCAATTATTATGTGACAGCCGGGTGCCGCTTGGGGATTGATGAGTCAAAAGTTAGATATAATTTTAAAATATAATGACGATTTGCTGTGCAATCTAATAATTATGCAAGTTTTATTGCTCATTTGTTTTTGTTGAAAAACAAAATATGAGCAATAAAACTTGCACACACTAGTGTTCGTGGTACAGCTGATGTAGGTACTTATATAGATGGATAGGTAAGTATGTTTTGGTGCTTCCTTTATTTACTTCTTTTATGACACCCGTCTACATGAAAGCCTTCCTTGGCGTGTCCATTTTACTAGTTCCCAAACTTTTTTTTCTCATCCGGTGGATCCCCCGCAGCAGCAGCAGCACTCGCAATAGAATTAAAATTATAATTTTGATGGGAGGGATATACTTGGTGAACTGACAGCAAATTATATCAATATTTGGCTAGTAGTATAACCGTAAATCTCCTCGCTCTGTAATATTTAATCATTACATTGTCTCAGGGCCCCCGTATGGGCTACTGGCGCCTGTGAGCAAAAAAAGGATTTTGGGCGCCCTTTTAGGCAAATTTTTTGGGTCCTTGGTTTTGGCGCCCCTAAAGATGACGATTTGGCGCCCCTAGAGGATGGCGCCCGTGTGCATTGCACACATTGCACATATGGTAGCGGGGGCCCTGGGCCCCAAAGGGTAACAACGGGACCCTATTACTGAGACTTCAATGTCTGTCTGTCTGTCTCTAGGCTGTATCTCAAGAACCGCTATAGCTGTACTTCTGAAAATTTTTCACAGATTGTGTATTTCTGTTGCCACTTAATAACAACAAGATATAGGTAATAAAAACGAAATTAAATAAATATTTAATTTTTTTTTCTATACATTTCCATATTACAACAAACGTGATTTTTCGGAATTTTTTGCTCTGTATCAATAATGGAAACAGGTAGGCACTAGAATTTTTCACAAAGTCCTTTATTATAATATGTGTACTTTAATAATATTTAAAAATAAATAATAATATTAAAATGAAGAGGGGCTCCTATACAAAAAACACAATTTTGGCCTATTTTTGCTCTATAACGGTACGGAACCCTTAGCTTCGTGCGCGAGTTCGATTCACACTTGGCCGATTATTATACACAATGCCTCTTGCTCATAAAGATATTTAGATATAGACATATCATATACAAGTTATGCTTGTCCCTGTTTGACACATTGGATAGCCGGAGAGAGGTGTACATCACCCATATTATGGCATAATAATATTATACACCACCAACCATTGATTAAAAAAAATAAGTTTCCCAAGGTGCCCATAAGTTAGGGGCATCGACAATCTAAATTTTAGATTCTAAAAGTTGCTATTTTGCGTACTGTTCTGTGTTCCCACTGGTCCATGGTTCCCACTAAATAAGATTGCCCCTCTGTGATTTTTCACAGAATTTTGTAACAGACTGTAGTCTGTACCTACCCGTTACAACCTCCAACCTCTCACAATTTTTCCGACGAAATGACCTTACACTGTGTTCATTTTATTTATAAAATTTAAAAATAAAATACTATGCAACTCCTTGCATTGCATGTGCAAAAACTAATTATGTTGGCGAGATATAAATAAAAAGGCTTGAATTTAAATTAGTTTTACTAACTGTTTGAAATGCTACAATCATAGATTATTATTATTAATTAATCGGATGTAACGGTGGCAAAAACCATCATAAATCTATGACTACAATAATGACAACAATCATACTACAACAAAAATATGTATATATAAAATATTTAGGCAAAGGAGGCTTACATCGTAACATTTACATTATTATTACGTTAATATTTATATAAATCTAAATTCTTTGAAAATCTACAAATTGTACAAATATTTACCAAAATGAAGAGTAACATATAAAACAAACATCTAGCACAAGTACTATTTTTCGATATGGAAGACTCTTCAAGGATTTCTTTTACCTAATATTCGTTTACGGGAATTGATATGCCAATTACTTTAAAAAGATAAACAATTTTTGGAAGTAGAAGTTACTCAGTGTAAATACAATATAGTAAGTATATATTTTACAAAAATACATACAAAAGGGCTTAATATAGAATCTATCAAGACTTTACTACAATTTATACTTGTAATATGTTTCGTTGATATCTTAAGCATTCTTTATCTTATTCGTGGACCATACCCTTTAATGAAAATGTTTTATCGCAAGTTTCGTTTTGCACTTTTTACACAAATATAATATGAATATTTAACAAATTTGATAACCTAATAAAATTAAAAGAGCTATCCGTATAACAATAAGTAAGCCCTATACTGGAAGCAGATATATAACAATAATGTTAAAATTATGTTAAGATATCAATTTGAGTTATATACAAGATACAGAATGTCACATAAATTTTTGAGAATTTTCACTCGTACGATATAATTAAAGCGAACGATTTCGTTTTCACACCCCACTGGGTTAAACCCCAGGCCGAATGATAGACCTTAAACGATATAAACAATAACAAAATTGCACATTAAAATAACATACTACTTAAGTTACTTTTGGCACTAATTATCTGTGGCACTATAAATAACTCTCGTCTCTGATTCTTGAATTTCACTACCTCTGATAGTCTTCATGTCACTGTCTCTCACATTGTCACTCTTTTCTGAACTCATCGCACCGACGGACGCTTCCTCGTCCTCGGAGGACTCCCTCCTGGCGGCCATCAGCGCGCTCGGCTCCCTGTACTCCAGTTTCGACGGATCCTTCTCGTGGAGCTTCTGCGCCAACGACTGCAAGCTCGCCAACGAACTGGCGCAGTCCGTCGTATCGATGTCCGTCAAACTCAGACCGGCCCGCTCGATTTCCGTGAACGTTCCGAACGGTAGTTTAAAAAGACACTCGAGTCTCATCACGTGCATTTTGCTTCGGAGGTGCTTCGCTAGGTGCCCGTGTATTCGGAAGGCGATGTTGCAGTCGGAACACCTGAAAGGTCTAGGATTGAACGTCGTAGCGGCTCCGAACGCCGACGTCATCGAAACTTTATTATGATGCGAGCCCGACCGTTCGTGTTTTTGTAAATGTCCTCTCGTTCGAAAGCTGACCGCGCACACGCTACACCGGAAAGGTCTCTCCATGTAGTGGATGTTGAGATGTAATCTCAATTGTGAAGGCTTCGTGAATGTTTTGTTGCAGAAATCGCACACTTTACGTCCATCCTCCATGAGTTTACCCGGGGAATATGACGTTCCTTCGTAGTCCTTCCCTTTAACCTTAAAAGCTACCCCTCCCATGCCGATAACGACTTTGGATGCCACCGAATCGTACTCGGAAGATGCCGGCTTTGTGATATCACAATCGACACCGTCTTCGAGTTTTTTATCTTCTAAATACGCTTTACCGCAATTGCTTTCGTCACTGGACATATCTACGTGATGATTAGATAAAGAATCCTCGTGTGTCTTCATATGATTTATTCGTGCCTGCTTCAAATATTCAGAAACTACATGTTTTGCATTTTCAGCGTTCGGATTGTTCGGCGTTCGGGCTCGTTTAGTTTCACCGACAATCGGTGTTGAGATTTGTATGGGTTCATTGGATTTTATACTTTCGACTGGCACCGTTGGTTTGCTTTTAATATTTTCTATTGTGGGATTTGATATGCTGACTCTATTGAGGACAGTTTCCTTGCTTTTGTTTTCTTCATAATTTGAACTCTCTAACTCAATTTTTCTCAACTTGTTTAAATTACTTGTAAGTTGACTTTGTTTGATTTTCGTGTCTAGCAAGGCTCGTTCGGTCAGATATGTATGGAGCATCGGTTCGCCGTTCGCCCATTGACTTTGCTGTTGCGGTAACTTTGCAGTGTTCGAGGCTAAGGATGCGAGGACACTAGATTCTCTAGCTGTCGGTATTTCTGGCATGCTGTTACTCACTTTCACGTCGCTTTTACTTAAATCCATCGGTTCGTTATCATGATCTATCCTGGTGTCGATCGTATTAGGCCTTAGCGACTGTGAGTTATCCAAGGGAGTCTCGGTTATTACTGAATCTGTCATAACGATAGGTGTGTAAGGGTAAGTAGTTGGTCTAGCACTGGTAATGAGTCCAGGCGTCGCTGAAGTTGCTGGTCTGTTTCCGCCCAACGACAGTAAACAATGCGCCGCCTCGTGTTCGGGGAGCCGCGATTTATATATTTCCGTATCTGAAATTAAAGAATGATTGCGTGATTTGAAGGTATTTTTAAAGCTTTTTAAACAATTTACTAAGAGCTAACGAAAAAATTGAAGAAAATTCTTATAAAAATAAATCAAATGTTATTTCAAAGTTTTATTACCGCTTGATTCTGTTTCTCCTTCATTTCCCTCATCGCCATCAGAATCAGTCTCGTCGTCAGTTTCTCCGGAACACTGGGCCATTTCCATATTTTCACCATCATTGCCTTCATTTGGATTAATTCCCAACTCGCAACATTTCTTGTAGTGCGCTTTACTCTTCATGTGCTTCGTAAGATTACCCTTCGTCTTAAAGCTGCAAAAAGGTAATTAGTCGGTTAGATTAAACATGTTCTAGATTTAACAGTAAGTACTTAGTATTATAACTAAGCATTTAGTGTTTTAGAGATTAGCCCTCGACTGTAAGTATGCTTGCCGCGTTGGAATACTGGAAGTTTTTCAGGTCTCTTTCGATATCGTCGTTTAAGTTCTAACACCAGGTTAGTCAAAGATACTTGTAGCAACTTTTTATGAGAGAAAACAATTGCATAATTTTGTATAGATACCATATTATAAACAGGTTTATGATTTAACTATTTTAGGAGTTTTTGTTATGCGAATTGCGATACGTGTTCCTGATTGTCTTTCGATTTTCTAGCGATTGGCATTGTCAAAATAGCCAAAAAGTGACAACGCAGTGTTAAAACTTCAACGGCGATATGGATTTGCAGGTGGATCACCTGATTGTCCAACAAGAAAGGTCCATCTTTTGGATGGAGTAAATAGTCCCGCATGTCGGTTATGTCGTTTTGGATTACAAATGTAAAGAGTGATATAATTGTGTATCGCGCATACAATGAAACCGTCCACTGTCACCGAAATCAGTGTGGGTTAATAATAAAATATAAGACATCATCAAAAGTAATTATTAAAGTCGTTTATCAACTCTAAAGGATCAAATTTTAATTATTAAGCGTCACGTATAACTTTCGTGGTATATTATTGCGTGACTAATAATAATTACCTGAAAACACAGTGGATACATGTGTAAGGTCGTACATCTGTGTGAGTGCGTATATGTTTCTTCAACATGGATGGTTTTTTGCAGCGAATACCACATTCTGAACAAACATAACGCCCCCTGCCGCGACCACGTACGTACGTATATTCCTCGTTGCTTTCAAAGCCTCCCGCTAACTCCTTCTTGGGTAAATTATTATCTGACATATTTTTCGGGTCATCAGATTTAGCATCCAAAGTATGTACAGTCTGAAAATATAAAAATATCATTGGGTCAGTCAATAACATTCATCCAAACCACTAACATGGCTTATTTTTAGGATCGGTCTTTTAAGAAAAAAAAATCATATTAAGAAAACTACCCTAATGAAGTGAAACAAAAAAACAACTTGCTAATTAATGTTACTTTATAATAAAGTAAAAGAATATATTTTGTGTTTACCTGTTTTAGATCCTTAGTGGCTTTCCATTGTGAAGAATGAGTCAATATAAGATCTTGTTTAATAACAGACATGGTCATATTTTGTGGTCGATGCCGTGAGTCATATAAGGACATTGCAGACGATGCTGACAAACCAAGAGGATCCGGCGTCAGATCTGATAATAACTGTAAACAAGATAACAATTAGGTAATTCCTGTAGTCTATTAATTGTGATTGAATGTAATAGACATATTATGTTTGTGCTAAAATATTCTATTACCTGCCAGTTACTGTACATTGAAAGAAAATGTTGATTAGGAACGTAAGTCGGTTGCGGACGGTTGATAGTGCAGTAAAACACCTTAGTGGAGCACTTTAGTCCTAAGTACGTGTATGCATTTCCATTTAAATATAACTGACCATAAGCTTTTGCTGGTCTCGGAGTTTCCGGTGATACTAAAGGCATTGTATTAGCGTTTGGTGTTATACCGTGGTGTCGTTTTGGTGTAAAAGTACCAGGTTTTAAGGGCAGCGTTGATGGCCTTAAAAACTTCGGCTTTCTATCCTCGGAAGAAGTTTTAGTAGCGATATTCTTTTGGAAGTAAGATGTTTCTGATCTCTCATTAATTGGCGAAGACACTGATGTTTCTGTAGCATTGTGATGCTTCTGTACATCTCCAGAAGTTTGCATTTGATTATTATAAATTTCTGCTTTTGTTATTAAATTTTCAAAGTTGAAATTTTTTATATCATTTTCTGATTTTAGTTCTACAGCTGTTCTTGTAGACGACGGGTTTTGTTCTTTATTTCTAAATTTATTCACTTGATAACTATTATTTTCTTTTACTACAGCTGATCGTAATAATCCATCTGCATTTCTTTTTAGCGGAGCATCAGGTTTGGTAATCACAGTTTTTGAATTATTAGGTGATATCGAGCTTATACTTGGCTCGTCCACATTTTTGATTTTTATTAGAGGTATAGTAGAAACATGTTTAACTTCTGAATTCAGTTTGTTTTGAGTAAACATTTCTGGGTCTACTATTCTTACATTTGGGCTTTTTGATTTCCGTCCTCCCTCATATGATTCAGAATTTCCCCTCCCTAGTATAGTTGATGGCGACAGCATGTCACGGGAAGCTTCTGATATATTTTGTTTCGTAACAGATTTAAAGGTTTCGTTTTTAGTTCCAGATGGACTAGGAACAAATAAACTGGAAGTATTTGGACCAGGGATACCAGGTACGTGAGGTATTAGTTTACCAGCATGTAATATAGTAGACGTCCCGTTTGGAGAAGATGTGGGACTAAGCGGTGGTAAAGTTAGGGGATTATAGGCTGTTATAGCGCTAAGAGGCGGGAATTGGAAATGGGAGAAGTCGTGAATACTCAAAAAGTTTGTAGAATGCATATTGGGGGTAGATCTTGGCGTTTGTACTTGAGGTGTGCTTGTTTCTTTTGGTGTAGGTGGATTATGTACTATCGTCCCACCAGAATGCAATCCCGAACGAACTACAATGCTGCTCGCTTCTGGGTCATTGGCGTATTTTGATGGCGACAAATTTTGTTGAATTACAATCGGTGATAATTGGCTTTTACTTGGTTCTATTCTAAGCGTAGTAGTGCTGCCCAAATGATCCACAATTTTCACTTCACCTCCAAACATTTGTAGAGATGTAGAATTATGCCTCATATGTTGCGACATTTCTTCAAGTGATCTGAGCGATACCGGACTTGAATCTATACACCTCACTTTTGATTGAAAATATAAATCAGCCGACCTAGGAGACATATTATCTAATGCCCTTGGACTAAAAGTATCAGACCTACTTTCAAGTCTTCTTTTCGGACTGCAGTCTTTCGATTTTATTTTAATAGCATCACACTTTCTATTGATATCTCCAGGGATTCTTGTGTCGACAAGTCTTGTATTTCCTAAAAGAGGACCGGGTGACGGCAATGGTGCAATAACATCATTACACTCAGTTTTCAATATAACAAGGTTGTCTGGTTTATTTCTTAATGGTGGAGATTTGGATATTGAACTTGTTCTAGAAATATTGTTCATGTGAGTTTCTGGCATTTTTACATTTATCGAATTGCTTCTTACAAACACATTTTCAGGTCTTTGAAGCCTAGACTCGTTTTGGAAATTTGTAGCCCCTGCATACCCTTTGCAATAATTTAGTTTATGGGCTTCTAAATTTTCTGCACTTCTATATACTATTTGGCATAAAGGACACACGTATAATGGACCTAAGCCCTCTACCAATATTTCATTATTATTTGAACTCAGGCCATTTGCTTTTGTTTTTAACAGTAGGTCCTTAATTATTGAACCCTCGGGATTTAGTGGGTGTTTTTGTTCTTCGTTACTGATATGAGCAAATGTTTCAGAATGAGATCTTTTTCTGCTAACATATTCTTTGCCTGCAATGGTTTTTGTTAGGTTTAAGGGAGCCGCTTCTGATTTAATTTCCATTTCGTTCAATAATTGTTTACTTTCAGCTATTTGCTTTATTTTTCCATACTTCTTTTGTAACGGCGTTTCAATGACGTCAACAATAGCCTCATTATCTGATATAATTTTTGAGATATGTTCTGTAAGAAAGTCAGGATTGTGAGGAATACTCCTTTTAATTATCTCTTTCTCTTCGTTACCTTGATACAGTGCCGCCCTAAACTTAGGTTTATAAATTCCTTTTGACTTTGGGTTGTCATTACAATTGGACAAGGAATTTACGAAGGTAATGTTGTAATCACTATTTAATTCTGGCGAAGAAAAGTCATTGGGTCTGCTATATTCCTGCCGAGGCACTGCAGTTTCCAAGCTTGGTTCTGTCTGTATTATAGGGGGAGTTGAAGTGTCACTTTCGGATCCTCCTGATAAGTCCTCATCATTTACAACGGATGAAATATCAGCACCCTGTAATCTAAGAGCATGTGTCCTTGATCTCCTATGCTTATAGAGATTTGATTTTGTTTTAAATGCAAATCCGCATGGCTTACATGGGTAAGGTCTTTCATTTGTATGAGCTCTGATATGTTTCTGAAGAACTGAAGGCTTGGCACATGATAATTTACAATAGGGGCAAACATATCGCCCTGTTCCGCCACTGTTATAAGCTTCTTTTATAAAATCGTTTTCGAGGTTTTCAGTCTTATTTAAAAATTCATCTGCAAAACTGGTTTTACCAGTTGCTGGAACAAAATTACTAACATCACTTAATCTACTGTTATCATCTCTATCATTAGTTTGTACATTATTTTCCAGTCCAGTGTTCTGTACAATATGGTTTTCTCTTATTATATTTATTTCTGGGTCCGCAGATGCAATACTGCCATTAGGAATAGATGTATTACACCCTATTTGTGCCAGACTTGTCTCCAACTGCCTACTATCTTCGACTTTCACTGGAAGCACCGTAGAAGCCTTTTTAAACTTCTTATGAAGGTAGCTCTGGTCATTGTTGTTTGAAAAATTAGAGTTCAAACGTTTCTCTTGTGTCAACGGCATCTTGCCCGCGACTTGAGTACCTGGAAAATAATAATAAATGATTCAATTAATTTTATCTAGTAATATTTTGAACTAGTTACTGTCACAATTCCGTTGCGCAGAAACTGGTAGTCTTTTCATTATAATATTAGTATAGAATATAGATATTATAAGTTTTTAAATTGGTAAAGCAAAGTAATACAATGAAGCAGTGTTTCAAGTTCCCTTTAAAACCTTTTTATGCTCACATTATTATAGATTTTGTTGAATAATACCCTGGACATCTAATTAAAATAATTTCTATTCATTTAGCTATTACTAAGTTCAATTAATTCCATTCGTAAATACATACATAAAACTACCATAAACTAAATCAAAATAATAACCGGTTTCGTTGTTTTCAAAAGATCCTCATTGATTACTATAACGTCTGATTACTCAAATACAGGCCCCGCATAGTTTTATATGAAAATCATTAATGGTATACGAAATTGTATATTCTTCAAGATTCATTTAAGTTATTATTGACATTGTATTATTTACTATATTCTCAACAACATTTTTTATTACAGTATATAATTTACAAAGTTATACTTAATTTAATTTTTAAACAGCGCGGCGATTAAAATAAAGTTGCTTCGGATTATGGTGATACGGAATGGGACATGTCACATGAGTGTTATGTTGTGTATGACATCAATGTGGGCTGTGAGTTGTGACGTAATCTCGAACTTGCGCTTTAGAAACGAGGATATCCCCGTCTATTCATTTGTTGATATCTATGTATATTTACGTCTACAATAACCATAAAAAGTAAAAAAGGTTGTAGTGTGTATGCTTATTATTTAATACAGGCAAAATATTATTCTCTCGTTTATAAAACTACCAGTTACTACCTAAAAAAACATTTAAGAGAGCAAATACGGAATGTTTTTAAAGTCTTCACAATCGGAGTAAGCGTGAAATCGTACCGATGGTGACCTCAGCTATAAGTTGAGCATTTGTGGACGGCTGCATTGCTGAGTTCCAAGAAGGCGTTATAATTTCCGAGAACCGGAGACAGGCAAGCCGCTCCGTTCGTATTTAACGAGCGGGCAAATAAGCGCAATACGCATTACGCACACAGCTGTACGTCGACCACTCCGTCTGAATCAGAGTATGTGCCGTTCAATGCTAAAGTATGCTTTCTATTATACAAGCATTAGTATTTTTATAGCGTAAAGTAAACAAACGTTTATATAAATAACAAAAAAACGTAACCGTTTTAATTATTTTTTACTATTATTTAATATGTATGGTAAGCAACTAGTAATAATAATTATTGTATAAAGGAATATAGGTATTATAGGTTGATACTTGATGTTATGCACCTTCTAGTTGGATTAAGACAAAGGAATCCCGGCGGTCGGCCGTCCGCCGGCCTGGCGCCAAGCCAGGCGGCCCTGGCGACGCCTGTGTCGGCCACTATCCACAGTGTTTCGTTTTGAAATATGTATTGTATGTACATTAATGCATAGTGGCCACTGGCCGATTAAAAAGCGATATCCGAATTATATAACATCATCAATTGTACCATTCAGCTAACAAAATGTGGATCTAATTCAGAGATATTTTAATACTTAGTGTGCTATTTTTAATGTTTTTATTTCGATTCTGTTGTACTCATACAAAATTTTTCTTGTTTTGCAGATTTCATAATCTAAACTAATTTAGCAATAAAATCAAAACCAATTTAGTCAACATCCAATACAATCCAACGGAAAAACAATATTTATTTGATCCAAAATACGACGCTTATGATATTTTAGTCCTTGACCCATCGATCGGGCGTAATCCGAATGAAAACATACTATATTCTGCTACTGCTCAGCGGAAACTAATTAATTACGTGCTATAAATTGTAGAGAACACACTAGCTCGCTACAGTAAATAATCAAAATGTGTCTTACCGGCCGCGTAAGAATGAATTAGTCCACCATGATACTATGGTTCGGTATTATCATTTGTTTACGCCTCCTGAACATATGTCAACAAGTCCGATAGGCTGCATTTCACCCGCGCGCAAGTGAATCATCGTTAATATTTGCGCGACGATCCACGCCACGACACACACACATACACTCACATACACCTATGTCGTCACTCGTCCTCAACTAACACTCCGATGCAAAATAAACTATTTTCCTATGATTCTAAAACAAATTTTGACACGATTATGTTTTATTTATAACACAAATTGGCCGTAAATGTCTATCGTATGAACGCACATTCCAGAAACAAAAAACGCACGCAACCACACCGCTGTTAAGTGTTCAACTGTTTTTAGTTGTACTTTGTCGTCGGTTCGTTACGTTCCGTTCGACAGTCGGCTACACTTCCCCGTCCCGCGCGGTGCCGAGCTCTCTCCTCCCGCCCTGCGGAGTGCGCGCTCGGCGCTCGCCGCTCGCTGAGAAGTGATTCATGACGCGTTGTATCTATCTCCTTCCTTCGTCGCAACCGGATCGGTTGCTCTTCGTAATCTATTTATATTTTATACGTATCTATGCACGGACTTTAACAATTACCATCTTTTATATTATGATGTTATAGCGATACTAAAATATGAGTACACCGTGCAACGTTTAACATTATAATTGTTATTTTCTTTATTCCTAGTAACATATTAATATTAAAAATATGATTAATTGCAATTTATAAATATGTAATAATTATTATTATACAGTTTACCTCAACATCGCTTATAATAATAGTAAGGTAGGTACATAATATTTTGTAGTAGGTATATTATAAGAACCATTGTAATATTATTGTTAGGTTGGTACTTGATATCACAATAATTGTGTGTAATTTTCATGCAGCGTTGATTTCGTAACGGTTGCGCTCGACTAGAACGTGTACTAACTACTCGCCATTCATTTTATATCATGCTTTATCACAAATCAGCAGTCACCAAAAGATACTAAAATATAGTCGGTAGCATAATAACTAATCAGGTATTTAATAATTCAATGCCATTTAGCAAATATATGGTAGTCGCCAGTCGCCACTGTAGTCGCAAATATAACTAGGCTAACTTTACAATCTTGGGTTTGAAATATTTTCCTATTTATTTCTAACGTGATCTTGGTGTCAATTCTCAATAACACCTCTTTATCAGTTTTCATTTACGTTTTCTTGCAGACTCCGAAGTCTGATCACGTCATTGTGGACATAACGTTTTACCGCAAAATTCATATTCCTAGCCGCGAGTCTCCTCCATTATCAGAGTAAGATATTATGAATGTATAAACAAATTATTTGCGATGATAATTTTATGTGCTTATCAGCAATGTGAATGCGATGACGCACGCGCTATGCCTAATAGCTGCTGTCGACTGTTGATTTTTGCCCTGGAAATGTAGTTGTGTCTGTGTATGTAATATATATTATGTTAAAGTATAACGTAAGCGGTTGTTTTTAATTTAGCCTTATCAATTATTTGATATTTCACAGATAAGTCTAATTTGCAATGCATTATTACTTAGTAGGTTCTTATTGTAGCGCTACAAAATTACAACGTAAAGAATATTAGGTCCCGCTCTACTAGACGTATAAATTTTGAAAATCTAATAGCTTTTTTTGCTCTCCTATCTATAGTTAGCAGTGTTTGCATAATTGACCAATGATCAATCAATATTTTAATTAGCCCCATGTCACACAGAAGCAGTTATTAGATAATGCTATGTTGATCGCGGTAGCAGTGGGGCACAAAGCACTTGTTGCGTTGTTTCGTTGGCATTCTCGCCTGTTGCTGAATAGCCACGTCACATCGAGACCTTGAAACGGTTGCTAATATTATGTATTCGTACAAAATTTACTTTTTATTTCCAACAAATAGGCAAACAATGTAAAAGTAAAACCATAACACAAGTCCATAAACTTCAAATTATAGTATTCATCAAAACATTTTATTAACATCAGCGTTTGAAACGTAGCCGATAGAGTAAATGTGTTGGTCCGGTCTGGCGCCAGAATGTCGCGTGGGCGGGAAACCCGTCTTAGTAGCGAGCCGTTGAAATGAACGCAGTATATTTACCTACCAACGTATAGCATGTCTACATTCGCTGATTTTTAGGTCGTTGACGACTGTTATTAGGTATTCAGAATACTGACGCATAAAAATTTACATGCAAGAATTCGGACGACTCGAACGGCATAAAACAAAAGAGCGATAAAATTAATGTTTCGATAAATATTTGACGACGCACGAGTGAGCATACTTTCGAATGGTCGCAGTAACTGTCTTTCAATGCAAAATTAGTCAGCTCTCCTCTATCCCCACTCCAACACAGCCGGGCTTTCCTCGTAACCAGGTCATCTACAAACTGACTAGCCTAACCACAGCCTGACTATAACTGAGGCGACGCGTTGCAATGGGTCATACAACCGCGCCATCTACATCTCCATTTTAGGCAAGTTCTTTTTGTGAGAATGAAATAAAATGTATTAAGTACTAATTAAAATTATGATACAATTAGTGTAATTACTTAATCCGAAATGTATTCAAAATAAAATTGCCTCTTAAACGAATTTAAATGTAATTTATTAAATGGTTCTATAGTTTTCATCGACTAAAAATGTATAGGAGAAGCCAAAAGTAAAGTAATTCTACTTTGAAGGCGTGTTATTTTTTAATTTATACTATAAATTTGAAATTAGTGGTAGTAAATATTTATTCATTATGATTGAAAATAAAATAAATTCTGAGAATTAGAACCTCACCGTTTGAGTCACTTAACTTAATACAAAATTCATGTTTTAAATCTAAAGCGTGGGGAAACCCGTAGGTATAAGCGTAGGAGGACCAATAGCGGTGGTATGACTTTATTTACATTTCGTAAGCATTCCTGGATGCCAGAAATAATTTGCAAAAACGCGATTCTCCACAAGGCTGCCAGTAAACTAACAATGACAAAAATAGAACAAGACGTTATTGCCAAAAATATGTATAACCTACCGACAAAATTAGACAGTTATAATATTTTTAAAATAAGCAAAATACAATATCACACTGTGTTGTTTTGTTTCCGACCGTTCTAATTGAAGCAAACGTATCCAATGGTTTACATTAAAACTGATAACCTTTTTAATATACTGACATAATATGACCTGTGGTCGTTGGTAGAGGCAATTTAAGTAAATATATACGTTGTCCGCTTTTAGACCTAACTGATACTAGGTATCGACGCGACAAATGTCCAAGTTGTTATTAATATAATGTTGTACAATGTCTAAATTAATTATTATTTTCAACAAAAAATTAAAACTGACTTCCAGGGTAAAAACAATAATAATTTATACCTAATAATTAACAAATAATCGGCCAAGTGCGAGTCGGAATCGCGCACGAAGGGTTCCGTACCATT
>DWTA01000070.1:0-15648 GCA_018236805.1 Plebejus anna | reverse complement strand
AACGCGAGCAAAGCCGCGGGCAAAAGCTCGTATTTAATTAAGCTGATATCAATAAATAATATTATTCTGTGATAGATACGAGAACTAACACACACGAAATTTGAAATGGAAACGAAGCCCAAGCTCATTACTTGTTTACGCATCTTGACGTAAATTCTAAAAATCGTTAGTCATGCAACATGTTCCAAGTTCATGTTTGTGCCTGAACAATAAGCAATAGTATACATCTGCATTTTGATTTCGAGCATTATGAAGCATAATTACGTGATTTGTTGACTGTTTTAAGGGAATGAGAACATACATACTGTTTAAGAATAGTTAGATCTATGTGGATATATTTTTTTTTTACTTTATTACTTTATACTTTACTTTATTACTTTATATATTTAATTATTTTTTTAAATTATTACTGCTAACTTTACATGACATAGCCGTATGTTCTATATAGGTACTCATAAAACAGAAGCATTCGAAAATCAAACGCAACACCTGTTTCTTTAAGTATGTATTTACAGGTAGCTGGCTAACTCTGAATGTTCAAGGGAATGTATTTTTGGTTTTGCAATAAATGCCAAGTTTCTGGTGTTTTTTATCAGGAGTTTATCTATTCACTGCCACAAATTAATTTTATTATAGTAGACGCAAACACGTTAACAAATCTACAATGCTATTAAGAAGATAATTAAAAAGCATAAGACACTAATTTACTTTGTATATTATGTTTACAGAGTAAATTTCAAAAAGAATGAAAAAACGTACGACGCAGAAAAGAGTGCCGTATTCAAGGTGCTACAAGAAGCTGAAAACGATCCTGAGCCAGGTATACGCAATTTATATTATCCAAATATTGTTGCCCACATACGCAAATATCTTTTACTACATGATTTATATTAGCTAAGAATATTAGAGATTTTTGAGATAGTTATTGATCTATGTTTAAAGACAATGTAAATACTTCCAGATTACAAAAACTCTAAAAGTGTCAGTAATGCCAGGTCCTTTATAAGTTATAACCGACATAAAAGACAAATCTTAAATCCGAAATAAAATAAATCATGTTATATTGCGTGTGTGGGTGTATAATACCCAAATTCTCTAAAAAATTTCCGTTCCAATGGTTATCAGCTGTTACATGTGTTATGAACTTTTCACTGTATATATTCACTACAATCCTTTGAAATAGGGAAATCACGTTTTAAGTTTCTATAAGTAGGTAGTTTTAAATGGCTAAATTTGAACCAGGGATTTAGTGTTACTTGCTACAACGAGCTCAGTATTAATCATAACCTAATTGGCATGTAGCCGAAGTCCCGCCGATGTCCACGACACCGGTTAGTGGTGTTAGCGGTTTGCGACACGTGTCCGCGCCCGTCACGCGGCCCGATGCGCCCATCAACAACACGGGCGGCCTGCCACCCGGACAAAACATTTGCGAGGAGTGCGAGAGACTCATCACGTAAGTCGGACGACTATCGCCCGACACGGTCGCAAACACTCGCGGTTCCAAATTGTTTAGGGAAACGGCATGCGCCCCGGTCTAATCTACGCGGTACCTCTTGTATTGCTAACACCTTTGCCCCCTGATATACGTTACGATAATTACAGTTTTTACACCCAAATCCATAAAATTTTATGTTACCCAATGAACTGAAAATGTGAACCTTGTAAGTCCTTGATGCATTCTGTGATATTGTAACATTAAGAGACCATCGAGCAAATATTGGTATGTCACTACATTTAGAAGTAAATGCCGTCGAGGAATGTCGAGAGATTGATGAGTGATGACGCAAGGTAGATCTATAATCTACACTCTACTCTTAATCAACTTCAATGCAGTGGTACTCCAATATTTGCCGGGGAGAAAATTATAAATTGTTATAAAACAATTTATCTGCTCAATTTGTGTGAGATTGCAAATTTCAAGATATTCTTGGGATCCGCAATCCTGTATACTGTATCAGCGGGGTAAAGCGTTAGGGTATGACGACAGAGCCGAATTCGTTTTACTCGCGTGCGAGCGTGGCACGGGCGGGGACGCCGAGCAGCCTGCTGCGCTCGCACCGCTCGCGGTCGCGCACCCCGCGCGTGGAGACCGCCCCGCAGCCACCGGTGCCACGCGCCACCACCGGCACGCAGACGCCGCAGCCGGAGCCCGAGCGCCTGGCGCCGGAGCCGCCGCACCGGCCCAGCATCCCCGTGGGCTGCCACCAGGTGCTGCCCGACGGCCGCATCGCCCTGGGCGCGCCCGCTCAGCCCCCGCCCGACTCCGCCCTGCCCGTCGTCAAGGACACGCCCCACTGCGACGAGTGTTACCGCTACATCGTGTAAGACGCGCCCGCCGTGCCTGACGTGTTTGCGACCGTGTCCGAATGTGTAGATCACTAGTAGTTTATTATTGTGAGGCATTATTTGTACATATTCGAAATTCACAGATGACGAAATACCGCATGATGAACGTCTCTCAGTGGACTTGACATAGAATATGTAGATCATTAATCTGATATTTTTATACGGTCGATCGAGCGCTGTTACATAATTAAATACGTCGTCCGACCACTCACAAATCTCTGTGTAGTAGCGCATGATACTAATAACTCTCATCAGCATGTCATCAATTCACTGATACTGTAATATAATTAATTGAACCGTGCACCGATTTATCACTTGGCAAAATGTTACAGTTATGGTAAGCATGAATGTTCGTAGATCTAGGTTCATACCATCGATATTGTATTTCAAGGTCATGTTTTATATGTTCTGCATCGATTCAAAATACATTAATATTTCTCGCTCCTGAGTTTCTATTTCTATATTATGAATGCCACCTAACACACGTTTTACTTCTGTGCAGTGGCGTTTTCGTGCGTATCAAGGATAAGAACTTACACGTGGAGTGCTTCAAATGTTCGACGTGTGGCACCTCGCTTAAGAATCAGGGCTACTACAACATAAACGGCAAGCTATACTGCGACATACACGCTAAGCTCGTGGCTCGCCAGAACCCGCCAGCACCCAATTTGGAGCCAGTCACCGTGCCACCGTAAATATTTTTTAAACTATTTTGTCGACTAACCTATTTTTTGGTCAATCATTAGCGAATTTGCGCCCATACACAATGAAAACTCTTTCGTGGGCCGCAGCGCATTCAATTTTCATTTTTAATACAATAGGGTCCTGAGATAATTTTAAATACTTGGGACCACATTTATATAATATTCAAGCGTAACACCATTCCACGTACGTAATGTCAGTAATACATTTTTCAGCGGCGGACGTATTCCAACCAATACCTACTCCACCCCGCTACCGCCGCTCGCTACCAACAACTATACCAACGGTTCCTCATCTCTATTCAGCGTAAGTTTTTAACCATGCCGTATCATTTCTGGTTGTTTTTCTACTTCAAACTCCGTTGAAAATAATTAATAATGTTGCTGGCAACTATGAACTGAACTCGTGAACTTGTATAGTGTCAAACATCATATTTGTCATTACACTGGAATAAAACAGTCTATCACTCGCCACTGCTTAAACGCAACATGGTCAAAAGATCGGAGATAATCTTTCAAAGACGCCTATAGTCTGGTTGGGTACTGCATCAAATATATTTTTACAGCCATCTAGCAACCTGTCGGGACCGAAGCCGTTTGGCTCATCTATCGGCTCGGCATATTCGCCGTCGCTGTCACCACGCTCCGGCCCCGTATCACCAGCGAGGCCCGTCAACGCGCCCACCAGCGCCCCACATATGCCTTTCGCGCCAAGTAAGCGGGTCACGTTTGCTTTATAATAGGAACTTTTTTTTTTATTTCATTTTTATAGGGCCTGTTTTGTGATGTTCTAGTTACTAGAATTTATTTATTCTGGATAGCTGATTAGGATGTCATCGATATAATCATAATTTGTAACAACCGACTATTTTATTTGCCACTTACTTAACAAACGATGTTACTCTCCTTTTGGAGTGGTACTAGTACAAGAAAGTATATTAAGTATAGGGAATTCATACTCAGTTTAGAAGTGAGAGTCTCGTTTTCGGTTTTACTGTCTTTGAATAATACCGTAGTAATTGTAGATATTGTTAGATAATATAAGATAATATTTATAATTTTAAATTATAGGACCTACATAATATTTTATAATGTAAACTTATGAGGTAAAGTAAATAATTAGTAAATAGAGTAAAGTAACCAAAAAACAGTAAATCACTAATTTAAATAAAAGGATACAAAAAGGTGTCACAAAGGACATATTAGATAAACATAGGAGGACATAATACTATCGTATTTCTCAATGTAAGTAGCCTTGTAGTCAATAGTCATGCATCATGTAATATTTATCTATATAAAAGTTTTTAAGGTGTTCAGAACGAGTGAGGAGCTAATAATCCAATTAATTTGAGGCTTTGACGTTTTAAATATCTTAGACAATTTAACGCAGAATAGAACGCAGAGGAAATTAATTATAATACGACTAGTATATTTTTATAAAAATATCAATAAATTACTAAAATCATTGACTATTAAAATATTTCGCTCTTGTTGTGGATAAGTTTAACATGGAAATAACTTTTTATAAAAGATAATATGATAATTACAAAATATGTAATAAGAACATTTATTTTGACAGAGGCCCCAGTTTCATTTCTTAATAAAGGTAATAAATTATAAAACGTTGGGTATAAAAGAAAATTGTTTTAGCGCTTAGCTTTATAAATAGCTGTTATTTGCTGCGTCCATTGTTAATTAAATCCTAACATTATAGTTTTTCAATGGACTGTGTTAGTTAAATGAATAATTAATCACTGAATTGCATTTTCGCACATTTTATGATCATGTACTTTTAATATGTTACATAATAACTGCTACGCATTATAAGCGCTGAATTTGGCCGAGAAGTATTATAATATTGTCTGAAGTCAGCCATTTTGAGATTCGTATTGGTTATTTAATTGTATTATTTTAAAGAGCAAAAGTTATAAATATTTTAGCCGTTTTAAAAAAAATACTAATTCTGCTTCATTGTTTTTCTTTCCCTACTCGCAACCCTACTTACCTAATAAACTAACAGCCAAAAATGTTAAAAGCATTGTGTGGCCCCCTCCGAATCCCCCTGAAGATGAGCCATCAACACAAGAAAATATACCGAATACCTGTAAACCAGCGTCAACTACTGATGTCTCATCGAAAGTCCCAACGGAATCTTTATTATTGCAAGCATGCAATGCATCTTCATCTCAAGCAGTAAGCGAACAGCTGAAATCTGTTGCTCAAGTTTCTGCAACCTCTACATCGCAGAGTACATCTGAATTTTCTTCAAATGTATCATTTTCTGCTGCCAGTATGTCGAAAGCAGCAGCCACAACATCGAAAGTTGAATCTATTGTTGAAAGTAAACAATCTCAAAAAGTTGAGAAATCGTCTAGCTGTACTGTACAAAGTTTTTCACAACAGGCTACTTCGGAAAGTCAAAGTGTTGCTGTTTATCAAACAAATCTAACTGCGCAGGAAACAAAGAAACCAAATGATCAAACAATAAGTTCTATCAAGTCTGATATTCAGCAAACTATACAAGAAAGTTCTAACCAGATCGAGCAAAGCGCAGAAACAAAACAATCGCAAGTCAAAATAGAAGAAACAAGTAGTAAAAATGAAGAACAGCAAAGATCGGCCCAACAAAAAAGCGAAAACACTAACTCTAATTTGTTGCTGCCAAAGAAAGACGAAACAGTTTCGATTCAAAATGAGGGTCTGCGCGATACTAACACAATCAATCAAGGTGCCGACAAAAGTGAGGAAATTAATCAAACTACTGCAAGTACCGAAATTAAACGTGATGCTATCGTAATGTCAAACTCTAACAACGCATCTCTATCATTAGTGGACGCGTTAACGACTGCACCTGATAGGCCATATTCACCGTTACCTCATCCTGCACCAATCATGGCTTCAACTAATTTACCTCCACAAAGTACGGAGAATTCATCTGACCTCCAATCGAATCCAGTAAATCAAGAGCAAAGTGATGAAAATGAAAAGGAAATTGTGGTCTTGCCAAAATTGAAATTTGAATTACCTAAACGACCTGTATCACCAATTCCACCAATCAAAACATATAATCCACCTGAAAAAATAGATTTGATAGAATTACCCCCTGAAGCAACTCCATATATTCCATCCGATTTTAAAATCAATGTAGAACCAAAACTCATTAGCAATACATCACATGTTGAAGGTTCTTTATTGGCAGACGCACTAACAACTGCACCTGATAGACCATTCACACCTGTAAAAAGTTTTACTATTGAACGAGGATCATTAAAAGATGCACTTACCATTGCTCCAGACCGTCCATTTAGCCCATTTGTGTTCGGTCTAAATGAGAGTCAATCATCAACTGTACAGAATTCAGATGTTTCTAAGACATTAAGTGAAATAATTCGCCCATTGGCAACACAAAGTTCTCCTCAGGCATGTATTGATCAATATGAAAAAACCTATTCTCATCAGCAAGCAGAACAGTCTAGCACTTTCCAAATAAATTCAGAGACATCTGCTTTTAAGCCTGTTTCTAAGCAAGCCTTCCCATCACAACCGGATAAACTTTCAGAACAAATAAACTTCAAGTCAATTTGCAATGAACAGTCTAGTTCTAGTTACCAAAAATCGCAACAATATTCTTATAGAAATTGTGAAACGATGCAATCAAATTTTATGGAACAATCCAATTTTTCAACATCTGGTTTAACTACACACGGCTTTTCTTCAGTTAAATCAGCACAAAATTATTTTGAACAGTTAGACAAAAAAGAAAAACTTACATCCACTGCTGTTAGATCCAAATCTGGATTGCACAGACCAGATAGTATTCCACCCTACCAACAAAACTTTGAATTACTACCATCACAACGAGGAATAACTCCAGAAATGTTTAATGCACCAGCTATTCCTCAAAGACCAGTAACCCCGAGCACAGAACCTCCGGGTAAACCACGAGAAAAATCGGTGGAACCAAAAGAAACACCAACATATGCTCCAACGCCCCAGTTTTCAAAAATACCACAAATTAAAACAGAACAGAATAAAACAACTTTGGAGTATACACCCCATTCTCAATATAAACACAAAGACACGCCAATCACAATGACGTTCCAACCAGTAATAGATGACTCAACATTACGAATTTCCCCAGCTCGAAGTCGACCTACTACTCCAAGTTTAATTAACAAACCAGCGCCTATAATACCGCACTACCAAATGAACTTGGTTACTGTTGAGCACCTGGCACCCGAAACCTTCACTTATAATCCATCTAGTGATGAAGGCAGTAGATCACCAACGCCGAAACCAAGGTCTCGTTCGCCGGCACAAGGACCGTCAGGATTAAAAGCTCAAGCTCCTCGTATTAAGGAAGCAAACTCAAATGTGTTTAACCAAGTGCAGCAACAGGCAACAAGAAATAAACAAAGTAATTTGATGAATGTCAATGTTGCGACCTCTATGAATTTTCCTACTTCTCAACCGACCATTGTAAAAGAAGAACGGCTTTCGAATGTTGGTTACCAAACGGAAAGATATAATCAAAAAGATATGAGTATCAAAGAGGACTCTATGTATAAACAAAATTATGCTCAAAGGCAAATGGAATCGCAAAATGTGTCTGAATATGGAAACACCACCGTTCAAAGGACTCAAAAGACTTTCGAAGAATTCGAACGGACACAATCAGCAAAAGTAATAGAAATTAGAAAAGGCCCACAACCTTCTGGCTCATATCAAACAATCGAATCTAACATTCAGCCATCTTTTATTAATACTAAGGAAGTTTACCCTTCACAATCAATTAGTAGTACGGCATTCCCTAAACAGAATGTATGTTCTAATACTACTAATAAAAATGTTGCTAGTTCTATTACACAGTCTGATATGTATCAAACAAACCCTTTGAATTCTGGTGCTAACCAAGGTCCAGTGTGTGATCCTACCCCGTCGACAGGTTCCAGTGTAGGAGTTACTCCACGGGGCAAAAACTTTGGTGTATCAACGGCTCCTAGACGTGGAAGGGGAATATTAAATAAAGCGGCCCTGCCCGGATCTCGTGTACCACTTTGCGGATCTTGCAATGGAAATATTAGGTGATTTTGTGTTAGGGCATGATTGTCGTTTTGTGTGATGCATGACTGTAGGTTAATTCGTAAAACGCGTAGTTCAAATTATTCTATACTAAATCTCTAATCATGCGTGTTGTTTATGCGTATCATGCGTAGTGTTACAAATTATGAATTACATAATATTATTATGACAAAACTTTGTTTTTGTACTGTTGCATTTGCACTAAAATTAACTGCTTTTGTTGAGTTTTCTAGATTAACAGTTTGTTTATTTTTGTTGTTTTGTTTTCTAACAGCTAATGAACAAAATAACGGCAGTCCACAACGAACAGACTTCAAAAGCCCAGCAGAAGAAAGACTCATAAGAAAAATGGCCAAAATGGCACTAAACGGATATGAGATTGGCATACAACGAAAAATAAAGCCAGCCGACCATATTCAATCTATGGCAGACAAAATTCAAGACACAGTAGTTACAAAACACCCTCTTAACTCGGACAATGCTTCATCAGCTGAAATCAGCAGAGAAAATACGCTCAACCGCTCATTTAATAAATCTTTTGATAAAAGCAACACATATGTTGGAGCAAATCCTGCTCCGGTGCCTTTAAATCAGATTATAAACAATGTTACATTAAATCAAACGACCAACAATCATTCTTCTTACACTCCAGTACCACCTCCACTACCCACAACGCCAGTACCTACATTCCAAGCTTCAAGTACTCCAAATTCACACTCACCTTATAATCATTCCCACAATATACTATCCCACAATGCTGATGTAAACACTAAAATAAGTGATAGCGGTTCATACAATTTTAATGGATCGAAGGGAAAAAGTAGTAGCAGTGAATATTCTAGTGACGATTCCAACAAAGGAAAGACAGAAACTCCACCTACAAACAGTTTAAGGAAGAAGAAGTTATTCGAAAACTCACCCTTCTTAAATGAAAGTTTATCCCGAAATATTCTCAAATCAGATTCAAGCACTGATAACAATAGCATTAACAACATTAGTAAAAGGAAAATATTTACGAATAGTGATGATTCTTTGGAGTCCCTTCCATCAAAAGAAAACGGTTTATGTAAGGATAACAAAAGTAATGGTATTTCTAATAATAATAATTTGAAAAAAATCCAAAATAATGCAGAGGAAAAACCGACTCTTCCTAATAACTTATATGATAACACGCTTTATTCATACAAGGCAGTACAATCAATAGGTAACAATACCAGCGAAGATACTATTGATTCTTCATCTAAGCAAGATGATGATAAAAACAGTCCCAACGGTTTCATTAATAATTCCAAAGATGAAGAAGTGGTAGTTAGACGTCGTGACAAAAAAAATATTAGAAACAATGATGGAAGAAGAGACTCACGAATTATTTCAAGGCCCTTAAGTACGATGACTTCGGGTGACGTTACTGATGGGCACTACCCAGTCTGTCACAAATGCGACAAAGCTATACAAAGGTAACAACATATAAGTAACTATAATACATATAACATAATTATTTACACTACAGCCAAAATGCATCCCGCATGTTTTGATTTGTTGCATTCGATGAGTTTTAATAACAAAATGAACCAAAACCATTTAAATTGTAAGCATAAAATGATTACGCAAAGTAGATTAATCGATGATACAAAGGCACCATCCTAAAATACAGAATATGTATAATATTATATTTTATCATGTAAATTTGAATTGTGATTTGCGTTATTATTTTATGACTTAATTTGAATTCGATATAGAAGATTTTAAAGTATCTTTTTATAGGGGTCCATTCATCACAGCTTTGGGTCGTATTTGGTGCCCTGAACACTTTATCTGCGTCAATGCTACGTGCAGGCGTCCATTACAAGATATCGGATTTGTCGAGGAAAATGGCCAACTCTACTGCGAATATTGTTTCGAACAGTACATTGCTCCGGCTTGCGACAAATGCCACGCCAAAATTAAAGGGGTGCGTCTCGCGTTATATTTTAAAATTTTGTTATTTGACATCATTTGCTTCTACATAATAGTTTATTATTTTATTTTCTAGGATTGCTTGAACGCCATTGGCAAGCATTTCCACCCTGAGTGCTTTATCTGTGTCTACTGTGGAAAGGTGTTTGGAAACAACACATTTTTCTTAGAAGATGGCCTACCGTACTGCGAGGCTGGTGAGTGAAATAAAATTTAAGATTTATCCGAGCGATTCCTTTTTAAAAAACTACAACAATACTTTTCCCTTTTTTCTGCTGCAATTCTACTTATAAAACATTTTTATGTACTTTGGGTTTGAATAGATAAATAGAAAAATCTGGAAACTGGAAACTGGTATCAGAACAACCGCAGTAACTACGCAATAACGAATGTAATTATGATGATACATACAATTTCAGATTGGAACGAGTTGTTCACGACCAAATGTTTCGCTTGTGGCTTCCCCGTGGAGGCTGGCGACAGGTGGGTCGAGGCGCTCAACAATAACTACCACAGTCAGTGCTTCAACTGCACGGTGCGTATGATGCGAGCCCTAAATACAAAATAAGTACAGACATAAAATGGTCAAAACTATCCCCTGTTCACTTTTCATTCTCTTTAATCGCATAAATATCATGTCCATAGCGATTTATATCTGAAATTTAATACAGAATGCATAATACAATTAAAATCATGCGAAATGCGTGATGCTGCTGTTAAGCACTTATTTTCTTTTCAGTCACATACTTTTTCTAAATTCTTTCAATTAGACTTTGTACTTTACGATTTAAAATTTTATATCCAATAATTTGTCTATGAAGAGTAAATTTTGAGCCTAAATTATCTTATAATAAAAAACATAATTCTTCAAGAAGCTCGTCATACGCTGCCAAATTGTGATCGTTTACCCATAAATTAACTAATGAGTGTGTACTATAAATTTTATTAACTCCTCCTACTGATTTGTAAATAATGACCCCCCAAAAACTGGGGTGGGTTCCTGTAGAACTAGTAGACGTTGATTAATCAAATTTTATTTAGATGCTTGGTTTTGTATAAACATATTTTATGTATTTGTTTATACGTATATTATGATTGAGATTGTTTTGGCTATTTTATGTTCAATGATAAAAATTATATTATATACTTAGTTGTTATACTTTACAGCTTATTATATGAAAGTGTATGTGTCTGAAAATCTTATGAGCATTATGTAAAAACCTTTATCAAAAGAACCATACACTTTCCTAAATACCTAATTCAATAGTATTCTGTTGTGACTTTGAATTCAGTTATCCCCTAGTCACACAAAATATATTTATATTAACAGCTAGATAATTTCCGCGTTACTTGATTCAAAAATAACCTATTTAAGGAAAGCAGGTTTATTTAACTTTAAATATTTTTATTTTTATGGGCCTAAATGATCCTTTTTATCCAAAATTTAAAATAGCGAAATGAACAATTCCATTTGAAATTAGTAACGTTAAATAAGCTGTAGCAGAATTGAAAGTCGCTGTTGTTTTTACCTTTTAGTCCTTAGCCCAGTATTAAATCTCTAAAATTTATTTATACTTTTTAATTGATATTACTTATTATGACTACACGATTTTTTTGTTAATTTTTTCAGGTGTGCAAAAAGAACCTCGAAGGACAAAGCTTCTTTGCCAAAGGAGGCCGACCCTTCTGTAAAGCTCACGCACGCTAAAACTCCAGAACAATTGTTCTATAATACTGACACTGTTTATACTACAAAAGTATTTCGACCTATTCCTATTACTCCGAGTGCCAAAGTCAAAATCGACTCCCCTTCACCACAAAGGACTAGAAAATTAGAAACACCCCTCCACTTCGATGGAGAGATGCTTTCTGATATAAAAAGTGTAGATGGCAAGTTACTAAGTAAAGTAACCGTGGACAGAGTTCATAGTTCGGCTCGACACGACGTGACTGAGTCACCGTCTGTTTTTGAAGGCCACGATTCATCAGGAAACGTCGACTACGTAAACGACATAATCAAAACGGAGACAATACAGTATGAAGACGTAATTAAAGTCAAATTCACACCAGTCCCATTAGATCTAGATGCGATAAACGTGAAACAACCTTCAATACAAAAGGAAACATTTACTCCGGTGTCTTTTATTAAAGACAACTACGAAGATTTAACTAGTTATAAAATTGTGAATTCCGTATGTAAAGACAATCTCCTAAATCTCAATGAAAACAAATGTGTCGATGAAATTGGTTTGCCTAAAAGAAGTCAGAGTCCACAGGTTCCTCTAAAAATTCAAAATCTAACATCACAGTTTTCACCAGCTAAAGAAAATGTTTTGGGAATCAATCAAACAAGACAAAGTCACAGTCCTTCGTTAAACGTCCAGGAAAATTTATCAATTCCAAATAATAACGTGCTACAACTTAACGACAGTATCTTTGAAAATAGGGAAGTCGATTTATTAAGAAGGAGCCATAGTCCACTAGTAAATTCTGATGTCCAAGAAGAGTTATCCAAGATAGATAGCTACTTACAGGAAAGTATAAATAAATGCTCGGAAAAACAAACATGTGAAGTTAAATGGGATACAAAAGAAATAAATGTCTCGAAAACTAACGATCTGTGGAAAGATGATACTAGCAGTTTAGAATTAAGAGCTGACAAACCTGTCGAAAGTTACCATTATTTAAACAATTTTGAACAAAAAACTGTTGATGAAATGAACAGCGACAACAATGTAATTGCAAAAAACAGTGTCAAATGTAAGAGAGGGATAAAGGAAGTCCTCATCAACATGCCAATGCATTATCATGCGGCCATATTATGTTTCATTCTAATTGTATATAATCTTATTTATCAATATTTAAAGAGAAATAACAAAACATAAATTACTTATAAGAAAATTGATTTAAAATCTATTTAAACTAGTCATCTTTGTCGAAGTAAATTCATTACTTTGTATGCAGTCCTAATTCTTACAAAATGTTTTGTAGATGTCTTTTTGCAATAAGCAACTTTTAGGTGTAAATATAATAAGTGCACTGATAACCATGTTTTACATAAATACTACGATTAACAATTTGGTGCTTTTACTACAATTTACTTGCAATGATGTGATACACCTCTAATTTGATTTAAGGCTTTGTATACAGCTTTCGGAATGTTTTAATATACTGTCACTAACAATAACAGATATAATAAGGAAACAAATGAATCAAATAACATTATTGGTGATCCAAACTATGGCAAGATCTGTTTTAAAGTTAAGGTAATACTACCTATTGTTTATGTTAAGTAATATTATATATTATGTAATACAAAAACCTACAAATGCTGAGTATGTAATTCCCTTTTGACAATACTGTGCATACAGCACTCTAATGTATTATGCTTTTATATTAAAAATTGATTATTATTATTTATTTTATTATAATATTACTATTGTAACCACAAATAGTATGCGTAAGATTACACTTAATAATGTGAGCTTAAATAAATATTTTATTTTAAATTAATGTTTCATTTACCTTGTTACGCCTAGGAACCAAAAGAGTACCCACATCCGATAATAATAATAATGAGTGATTGAGTTTAAATTATTATTGAGCCTTTTTTCCGAATTATCTGTTTTGCAGTGTTATAAGAATTTTTTAGTTTTAATATACCTATAGTCTCTTAATTCAGTGTGCCTGTTGGCAAAGGCCTCCTCCAGCTCTTTCCAGTATTTTCTATGTGCTACCAGAGGTGCTACTCTTGTCCAGTAGTTCAGTAGGGTCCAGCAGTTAGTTTAATTTCGTCTTCCCATCTTATGGCGGGTCAACCACCTGTCCTTTTGCCATCTCTTGTATACCACATAATATTATGACTCTCTGACTCCTTTTACTTTCTTTGCATCGTTTAATGTGCCCTGCCCATCTCCATTTCAGCATATTATAATTGGATGCTGTTAAGCATTGGTGTACCATCCCATTAAATAATAATAATATCTATGGACGCTTCACACTAAGTCAGTCTGGCCCTGTGCTAATATACCTGAAGGACTTGTGGTACCAGACAACAGAAATGTATAAATTAATACTTTTATTCTTAGATATACCTACATAATACATATTATAATAAAAATCTTAAATTTATATTTAAAATTTTTATTGTAATATGATAGGTATATATTTAATTCATCAAGCCCCAAGCGGCCACATGCAACCTCGATAACAATAGATAAGCTATTGTGTCTTGTTTTTTTACGATCGAAAGGTTTGCACACACACATCCATGACCCAGGAACTTTAGAAAACTTTTTGTTCCGTCGGCGGGTTTCAAACCCGCGACTCCCAGCTTGAGCTACCAACAGCCCACAAACTGAGTCACAGAGGTCGTCAAATTAAAGGATCAATACTTTATGTAAGCAGTACGATTTACACCAATACCTTGCCTTTATTTTTAAAAATTTATAATAAAGAGATAAAAGTAGTTTAGTCATAGGTAGCATCAATCTCATATTAATAGATATACGATAGTAAAATAGCGCATGTTTAAAATTTTTACAATTAATATGTAAAATGCAGTTGTCTAATGGAAATATACTCTAAGGAGGTAAACAATTTTATAATTTGAAGAAAAAAAGTATAAACATTCATGTTCAAGGTTTATTTAGACTATACTTTAATGTACTAGTATCATAATCAATATCAAATAAATATATTTAACACATTCATTTGCTTGGCACCTTGCAGTACACCATATTATCATGTTTTATTTGGGTCTATGGGTTGTATAGACAGAAGTTCTTCATCTTGACTATCTTTTTCAAATATAAATCTATATATCCTGCAACAAGTAGATATGTTTACAGTTCATTACACTTAATAACAACTGTGAGTAGAAATTTGATTAATTCATAATTAGCAAAATAGTGTTTTTAAATTTGATTGTATCAAATTTAGTAAAGCTTATGGAGTCCAAATAAAGAAGAGAATTTATTATTGTTAAGAGGAAATGTAAAGTATTGGTATAATACAGTATACACAAACCTTTTCCATTCAATCCCCATGCCTATGAAGGTGAATGTTAGAAATCCTTGCCATAACACAGTAACAGTTGCCTCCGGCACTCTCTTATGTCCAAAGTTTTTGTACGGTCTGTTTTGTGATAAATTTGCATGTCTTAAATATCTAAACATTTTATGTTATTAGACAGTTATTAAAAACACAATAAAATTAAATACCTAATATTTTGAAATGCAATGAAATGTTTTGATTTTAAAAATGACATCCTACGTCAAAATTTTTAATGACAGTCTTTTTTTATATGGCGATAGGGCAATAGCTACACCCCCGGGGCCCGGTGTCAGTGCCAAAAGACAAAAAAAAAAACAGTGTATGAAGAGTATGAAGTAAAAATAGCGGGAAAATGAATTTAAAATTTTTACTACCTACTGGTAAAGGTACAATTCCTTGCATCGCGACAGCCATGCGCAGCCGACGACTGTCGTCGGGCGTCGGCTGCTTGCGGCAATAGTCATTGTATGAAAATGTATGGCACCGCTTCCGAGGCCCGCGACAG
>DWTA01000069.1:0-15654 GCA_018236805.1 Plebejus anna | reverse complement strand
GTTTGACAGCTCGAGTTTGTTGCTCTATTCCGCTAGGTATATTAACTTTATGGTTCTTGTACAGGTATACAGCCGGTTCACGGCTCTGGCGACGGGCATGGCGGACAGCGCGGCGGGCTCGGTGGCTGGCCAGCGGCGCGGCGTGGCGGTCGAACAGCCCGCTGGGTTACTCGCCTCGCTCATCGGTGACACCTCTGTTACGCAACGGTGGCTGGTAAGGCTTTGATAACTTTAGACTTTTTATCAGATGCGAAGAGGTTCATTGTTCAAGACTTACACTTACACGGTATTGCGTTTCTAGGCACAAGAAGTGTAGCCGCCAAGCTTGAGCTTATAAAATTTGTGATTTCTTTTAGATTATATTCTGATCTCAAATTAATGTGGTGGTTTGGCACCAAATCGTGAAAATTGCCAATTAATTTATCGCTATGAAACTTATATCTTTCATTCACAAGCAAGCAACATAATATTATATTTTATATTGCTTTTGTGCACTGCGGACATATGAAAACAAGATAGATTTCTTTTATGAATACTACATGAACATCTTTACATTTTTTGGGTTATAATATTAAGTATGATATTTATTTTGCAGAGAGGAGAAATAACGAATTTCCAATACCTGATGCATTTAAATTCTCTGGCGGGACGATCCTACAACGATCTCATGCAGTACCCAGTGTTCCCGTGGATTCTAGCCGACTACGACTCATTGGAGTTAGATCTTACTAACCCTGCCACGTTTCGTGATCTCACAAAGCCAATGGGCGCTCAGAGTCCAGACAGGCTTGAGCAGTTTAGAAAACGATATAAGGTAGATAACAAAACTTAATAACATTTTTAATGTTTATGTTTGTTGTACAGTTATGTCCCTCATACTAATACATATTATTACTATTTACACAGTGGGTTAGCTATAGAACAATGTTTTGTACTTGATTACTAACGATTTTTCCAGTGTATTTAGACAAAGATAAAAATGTGTAGCTTATTCACTTTGTAACTTTTTTAGTCAGTAATGGGTAACAGTCACTCATTAAGTAAAAAATAACGGTTTATATGGAGACGTCCTAAAATTCATGATTTTGTTTCTTAGGAATGGGATGATCCTCACGGTGAAACTCCGCCATATCATTACGGCACGCATTATTCTTCGGCAATGATAGTATGTTCGTACCTGGTACGAATGGAACCTTTTACTCAACATTTCCTAAGGCTCCAAGGTGGCCATTTTGACTTAGCAGACAGGTAAGATTTTACCACTCTTAGGGAATGTTTCACCACTTCCTGATAAGTGCCGAATGGGCTATCCACCACTTAACTTGACAGATGAAGTATGGACGAATCTGTCAAAAAAGTTATGAATAGCCTATTCGACACTTTATCAGAAAGTGGTGAAACATGTCCTTAATTTGTTTGTATTTTATAGTTGCAAACCATAATATGATATATTATTATGCCTTTCTAGAATGTTCCACTCCATCAAAGAAGCATGGAACTCAGCATCCAAACACAATATGGCAGATGTGAAAGAACTGATACCGGAGTTCTTTTACTTGCCCGAATTCCTACTCAACTCTAACAATTTTGATTTAGGTAAGTTGCTCCACACGCTTAACCTACAGTAATTATACGCGCCACAAAATATTGTTACTAAATAGTCTACAAATTCTGTATGCGTTTTAAGTGCGTATACGTGTGCGTGCACGTGTATAGTGCGTGTTTATTTGCGTATACGTAAGCATTTTCTCTATAAATATCATCTTAGGCATGAAAATATCTCACCTAACATACATTTCAGGGTCCAAACAATCAGGCGTCGCTCTAGGCGATGTCGTCTTACCGCCGTGGGCTCGCGGAGACCCGCGCGAGTTTATACGCATGCACCGCGCAGCGCTCGAGTCCGACTACGTGTCGCACCGCCTGCATCACTGGATAGACCTCGTGTTTGGATATAAACAGGCCGGCCCACCCGCTGTCGAGGCCTGTAATGTGTTCCATCATCTGTTCTATGAAGGCAACGTGGATATTTACAAGTAAGTTTTATTGTTTGGTTGCAAAGCACGTTATTCAGACATGGGGGTGACTTGTGCCTTTTAGTTCCGCACGGATATTGCGTACTTGTGGAAAAGAGATAACAATATAATCGTGTGCTGGTGAAGAAGACAAGAACTTTTACTTTCTTAAATGTATTGATTATTATAGGATTAATTTACATTTTTAGATCGATTTCAAAACTTCATAATATCTATAAAGTTCATTTATAACCTGTCTCTTTTTCATAGTATCGATGATCCGCTAAAGAAGAATGCTACAATCGGATTTATTAACAACTTCGGCCAAATACCAAAGCAGCTTTTCAAGAAAGCGCACCCGAGCAAAAAGATGTCCCAACGAAGTTCCACAATACTAGATCCGAATAATATCATACCGTCCCAGGGTATTACTCCGCCTGAGAAGTTGTTCTTCCATAACTTAGAGAATTTAAGGCCATCTTTGCAGCCAGTCAAAGGTAAGTTAATATACTTTCCATACATTATTATACTTATAACCCGATTCTTCAATTTAATGCTACATTACTGCAGATGAATTTCTTGTTCGATCCAGTCCGTATGCTATCAAACTGTAAAATTTTAAATTACCTTCTCGTTAAATATTACTGAGTCACTTCAATTGTACTATTTTTACGATTCATAATCAAGAATACTATTTTTGACTTGATAGAAAATAGGCTTAGTAAAACAAGAAAGAAACCTACATTGCATGTTGCATAAAAATACATAATATAATTTGGTTACTACTAATTATTGTTCTGTAGTATCCAATATATTGTAATCACCATGTTTTTTAACAGAGGTAAAAGGCCCTGTCGGTCAAATCCTGTACACGGAAAAAGCTATACTGGCAGTGGAACAGAATAAAGTGTTGATGCCGCCAACTTACAACAAATACGTGGCTTGGGGTTTCGCGGACCATTCCCTGCGTATCGGCAACTATGATAATGACAAGGCGGTATTCGTATGTGAGTCCGTCGCGCAGGCGTGCGGGGAAATCGTCGCGTGTGTCTGTCTGTCCGATAAGACTATTGTCACGGCCGGTACTAGCACTGTAAGTACTTTGTTATAACTTATAATAGTTCATGTTTAAAATTAGTTGAATTTATAGGAGGTTATATATGTGAACCAGATGGTTTAACCTTTGATATTGAGATGAAGTGAATTGTTTACGTAAATCCTGAAGATCTGTAATAAAAAATTTCAATGTTGCGCATAATAAATATTAAAAAATTATATAGATACAATATTAAGGGGCTGTTACACGTGTGCCGTGTACAAGTGCCGGATAGTCTATCCACAACTTAACTTGACATATAAAGTATGGAAAATCTGTCAAATAAGTTGTCTGTAGCCTATCCGGCACATAATCAGGAAGTGGTGAAACAGGCCCTAAATAAATCCTTTAGGTGGTGACAGTATGGCAGTACTGGGCGCGTCGGCGGAAGTTATCAGTGAAGACGTGCCTGTACGGGCACAGCGACGCGGTCACGTGTTTGGCGGCAAGCCCCGCCTACAACCTCGTCGTTAGCGGCAGTCGAGACGGTCTGCTATTAGTGTGGGACGTAGAACGCGGCGCGTACGTACGCCAGTTGAGACCGCCCATCGCGACCGCACCGCTGCCGCCCGTGTCCGCGCTGGCTATTGATGATATCACGGTAAGGATTTAAAACACTACAAACACTTGTATAAAGCTGAAAAACACAGTCACTGTTTTACCCAATTCAATTTATAGTTACACCCTAATGATGTTATAATTTATTCTTTTATACTGATATGTTGTATAAATTTTGTTAAACATAATTCTCTATTAAAAACAACATTAGGTGATTTAAGTAACAGTACTTTCAGATATAGGCATTAGGCCGATAGCGATCTACGAATTTAGCCAGGTGATGTCAATCCAACCAATATTATGATTTTTGATTAAACATGAACTTGACCTTAATAATCCAACCAGTTACTAAACGTCGACTGTCTGATTGTGTATTAATTTCTCAGACGGTTACAAAAAATATGATCCAAGCTTTAGAAAACTTATCTGCTTTAGTACCTCGTTAAGAACACACATTCATGTAATACCTACATAACTAAATATTACCAGGGCGACATAGCGACGTGTGCAGGCAGCTGGCTGCACGTGTGGTCTATCAACGGCGCGCTATTGGGCGGGGCGGATGCCGGCGGCGAGCGCGCGCAGATCCTGTGCGTCGCGTTCAGCCAGACGCGAGAGTGGGACCCGCTCAACGTGGTGATTACAGGCTCCGGGGATGGCGTTGTTAGGGTATGATTAATTTTGTTGCTATGTCTTAATTTATTAGGCGTAGCGCAGACTATCCGTGACGCACTTTTTAGTCTGTGGAATGCAGTGACGCACATGAAACGCACACGACGCGTGTGCGTTACTGGATATAATTGCTTAGGTTCTATTTCCACATACTAAAAAGTGCGTCACGGATAGTCTGTCGTCTGCGTTTTAGACATACAGATGTTTTTTTTTGTAAATATAATATATCTTATGTCACGCCTTCTTTTGGTCACAACAGATGTGGTCCATTGAATACGTTCTAAAGACGGATGATCACGATACTACGGCGGAAATTGATGAAGCTGACAGTTTACATAAAGACAAAACTTTGGAGAGCGGAGAGCAGACCACCCTCGATATCGATAGCGTAGATAAAGAAGACGAATCACAGAGCAAGACGGAAACTGAATCAGAGAGGGAGGCAGCATTAAAGAGGGTGGAGGCATTAGTCAAACAAATGAGCTTGTCACAGGAACAAGAAGGTAAGACACGAATTCAATAATAATAATAATTGTTAAAACATATTGAAAATCATTATTGACCTAAAATAAATTTGCAGTACATTTAACGAAATCTGGATCGGAGAGTTCTTTATCGGATGTGGGGGAGACGACTAGCGCCAAGGAATCGGCGAGGAGGCATGACGAGAAAGATATATGCAGCGACGAAGAAACACATACAGAGCACGTCGATTCCTGCGAAGAGGGTAAAGAATATTATGACAACGATAAGGACACGAGTGCTGACAGAGATGACACTAGTGCAGACAGAGATGACGCGAATGCGGACATAGACAACGTCACGCACCGGACCAAGTTGCAGAAGCAGGGCAATGTTGTACTGCGTCGCAAGTCAAAAACTAACCCCCTGTACCGCAAAAGTGAGTTCATTTATTTCTTACGTTGTTTAATTAGGGAATGAACAGATCATTTATTCTTTGCATACGTTTTTTTGACGGTTCACCGGAAAGAACTAAACTGGATTGTAAATCTAACCTAACCTAACCAGTTTATTCTAAGTCGATTTAACTTGATTTCAAAATTCGATAAATCTAAAAAATTTAACTCATGTAACATTTTATCTCTAGGTGGCGGCAGCATCGGCGACAGTAGCGAGTCCGGTTCAATGGACATGGCGGTGCCGGCGGAGGGTGAGGGGGGGTTGCGGCCGAGCAAGTCCGACACTTCGCTGACGGACTCCTTCGTGGTGCTCGCCGCGCCCGAGCCCGCCCCGCCCCCCGCGCCACGCCCAGTTGCTGAACCTGCACCAGGTATGTAAAGCAGTTATAAGTTACAAATTCGTCCGTTGACATACCGTTTGTCTCTTTATTCGTTCTCGCATATATCCTGCCATTTTGGCATCTTGTTCCCGCTGGTACGGGATAAGAAAGTGATTGCGATATATTGAATTATTTTAGATGTTCAACATTTCTTGTAATTTTCTCTTTTAGTTTCTGTATCTCTTTTACTTTTAAATTGGCAAAGACATTTAGATGCAGTCCTTTAATACTCTTTAACCAATGCATGAATTAATAATAATCGTTCTCAGAGGGCGGTCAGTGGGTGCGTCGTCTGGTGCTGCGCGGCAAGCTGACGATGCACACGGCGTTCGAGCGGCGCGACAACGCCACGCCCGCCGCCGTCACCGCGCTCGCTGCGGCGCGCTCCGGACGCGGCCTCGCGGTCGGCGACGGACGTGGACGGGTCCGTATACTTAGTCCTTATTTGTAATCTAGTAGAATCATAAACCCGCGTCTATGTGGCGATTAATTATATTTTGGTCGTGTATAGATTGCTCGTATTTTGGATCTGTCTAGCGATCGGCGACGGCAGTTAACTCACCGACGTCGGAAACCGTTAAAAGCGTTGGTGTGCGGCATCATCGTTTTTCTATCGAAAGCAGAGCCTGTCACAAAAGTTGGTTTCTGAAAGCCAACATCGTACTACACATTGTTTCACATGATTGACTTTATCCCGCTAATTAAGAATATCAAATTAATTGTAACTATTTTGTTTTATCATCTAGATATTCCGGTGGTCAGCGCCAGACATGACGAGCGCTGCGGGCGCGAAAGGCGGCCCCGCGGACCACTGGATTCGCGATGACACCGCACCATTTTGCACGCAATGTCAGGTAAAGAATGAAGCTGTTTTTACTTCAATTTGACAGTGTGCTTATAAAAAAAATCGATTGTCTGTAAAGTCGGTTTACTGACGATAGTTAAACGTGACAACGTCATAAGAAAATGGAACGCCTCAGAGCGAGGTGACGCCGCATGAGTCATGTTTTTTCGATTATAAGGCATATAAGGCATTCATCGAATTATAAGGCATTGTCACGTCAAAAATCTCATCATCTTATATGGGTCATATGAAATGATGAGACTTCATTAACACTATTTCATCAAAACTAATTTTATGTCTTATAAATTCTAGGTTCGCTTCACGGCTCTAGAGCGGCGGCACCACTGTCGCGAGTGCGGCGCGGTGTTCTGCGGCCGCTGTTCGCGGTACGAGGCACCGGTGCGTCGCCTGCGTGCGTTGCGGCCCGTGCGCGTCTGCCAGCGTTGTCACGATAACATACACGCCTCGCGGGATTAAACAGCGATGCTACGATAACCTCAACGACTCACGCAATTAGACGGCGTTGCAATGACAACGTACACGCTTCGCATCATCAGGGCCAATTCAGACCGCAACACGACGCGTAGATACATTTCTAAATTTGCACTGAATTATTGTCAGATTTGCATGACATCTCATGCAATTTGAATGCTGTCAAATCCATACTTTAGAAATGCATCTACGCGTCGCGTTACGGTCTGAATTGACCCTTATTCAGTGTTGCCATGCCAATATTCACGCTTCGTGCGATAAGACAGTGTTGTCAAGACAACGTATACGCTCCGCCCGATCAAACGGTGGGCGGTACCGTTGTCATAACATCACATGCGCAACAGCATTCAATACTAAATTATGATGTCATTTTCTGAACGAACATACTTGTCTATTATAGATATTACTACGACTTGATATTTAATAAACAATCGCACTAAATCCTCCTTATAAATAATCAAGAATCCAATAATTACTAAACCCTTGATGGACTCAATATGGACAATTTTGCTGCAAGCGCTAAAGTGTTTGTCTTTAAAATTATTAAAGACGAACACTTTAGTGTCTATTCAATATACTTTGTCACAAAGTTAAAGTTGTGTATAGAAAGAAAAGAAAATTACTTATCAATATTTTATTCAGAAGTAATAACGATCATCATGGAGGCTGTTTAAAAAATCAAAAGGATTCGGGCTAACAAAAATGAGTATTAATGAAATAAGTTTTATGGTAGTTGACTATTTTATAATGTATGACTAATTTATAATCCAATTATAATTTATTAACCTTATAAATATTGCAAAAGGCGCAGGAATCCCTTTTCATATTTATGATGAAGATTAGTATTGGTAAAAAATATTATTTATAATACGATTGGATGTAGTTTCAATGCAGCTACGAGCACTAACATGACGTATAAAGACATTTTTTTACGAAATGAGCGACAAAATATGTTTGTTTACGTAAAAACTAATTTAATATACAGAACAGTGTAAATTGAGAACAATCTATGACTTATATCTTTAAAACTTAGGTTTCAGGGGAAATCTTGCTCTAGTATAAAATTTTTGAAATTGATGTATCTACTGTGTTAGTGCTGATAGCTTCAAAACTATAAGTTGATTTTCTATATTATGGTATGTAAGATTATCGTGATTTAGCAATTATATAATAAGGATTAATTTCAACATGGCAGCTAAAATATTTTACCTACTTGATACACTAACTTGTAACACTATATGTATAAAGTTTAATGATAAAAATTCTTATGCAAATGCTTGGACACACTAAAATAATCTGCAGTTAAAAATACGGCTGCCTTAGATCAGTATAAACAAATTTTAGTGTATTCCGCTGCTAGTTTAATCGAATAATCAAATTTATAGAAAATTATTTATAAAACGAATGGGAAATAAAATTGATATCATCGTACAAATATTTAAGTCAAAAATCTATTTAGATATTTATTTTATTTATTTAATACTTAGAGCTCCGTGTAGCGTTTGTTATGTGCTTATTAGTTTACAAAAATTAATTCTTATGAAGTCAGTATTAGAGGATGTATGTTATATAATATATTATAATACTACTTCTATAGCGTGCGATCTCAATGCCTCGAAAATGAAATAATTTTTTGAGATTTTATTTGTATATATTCCTTTAAATCAATTAACCTTTTATAGGGCGTGATATTTTTTTGATAAGCTATCTTACTCAAACTACACTTGTGTGAGATGTTATAAACGTTAGTTCTAGTCATATATAATATTAAAAGATCACTGTATGTTAGTTATAACTTTTGTGTGTGATTTACCATACATTTTGTTGAATATAAATGTACCGAACTATTATTTTACACAACTAAACTTTTATTTGGAATTTTTGTAATAGGTTTTCAGACTTTTCACTTTCAATTTTTTAATAATTATATTTTTACTATTAATCAAATATGGATGCATTTTATAACATTCCTTGTGTTACTCGATGTCAATAATATATTGTATGTACTGAAAATGTAAACTTGTTGAATCATAGATATTATATGTATGTAAAATGCTTGTATGTCTCTTGTATCGTAACGGCGGTTTGTCAGTCAATTGCTATAGTAGCGGCATGATATATCGCTTTCACTTGCACTCGCGGGTTATAGTTTCTATAAAGATATAAATATATTATACAGCTTTTGCCATTATCTTGCAGGGTATCGAGTAGTGTTCCCGTAGCGATCCGTTTATAGAGTAGCACCGAGCCCCAACTTTCAAATAGAACAGTTTTACCCCAAGTGTAGCGTTCAAATATGTAAAAACGTTTAAAAAAATCATTTTATATCTTTGTAAATCCGTAGTGAAATGTAAAAATATATATACCGACACGCAGCTAGTTGTACGTCGAACATTATCTATTTGTGAACTATCTCTTGCTATCTAATGTAAATGTGTTTTCCGGTCACCTGATGTGCGGTGTTAGGATAAATCGCAGACAATAGTTACGTTGTTTAGGTAGTTTGTAGGCACTGAAGTTTATGCCGTTGATATGTTCATGTGTAAATGAATAAAATGATGCAGCAAAATTATAACTATTTTTAATTTTAATCCCCTTTATTACGCCATTAAAATTTGCTTTCCGCCAGTCTGGTTTTTATTAAATATGGACCGATGCCGATGTTATAAACTATGTTTTTAACTCGTGTCTCGTACTCTGTAGAAGCGAAAGAGATAGCATGTCATTTTGACATACGATTAAGCTATAAATTATAATCCAGATTGGCGCTGCTGGTGGGGTGGGTATAATGACAGGAGAGGTTAAAATAAAATCAAAATATTACCAACTAACATAATATTTATTACTCTTCATAATATTTGAACTTTCATTGTCTATATTATAATATCTACATATCGTATGCCCCGGTATGTACAAGCTTGAAAGATATACAATTTAGAAAAATAATTCAAGACAAATATACAAAATAACGCCCAACAAGAAATTCCGAAACAACTGGATTATTTATATTGAGTACAATATAAGAAATATTTTATTATTAATGTAACATATTGATCTAAAAATAAGTACGTATTGGCTTAGCTGGCATATTCTAATGTTCATACTAAACTTATCATGGCAACTGACAACGGGTGCAAAAGTTTAAAAATAGTGCGAGTTATTAGAATCGTCATCAGAATCAACAAGTCATCAAAACCATCCAGTAACACATACCGATAAGTATAAGCATTACACATTTAGATTTGTAAACTAAAGCTTTAAATCTGAAAGCATCAAATGTATACCTAATTCCAACTTTTACAGTAGGCTGGAAGAAATTAAGTACTATGACCTAGTGATTATTTCAAATCAATCGACCGCGAAATTTTTGATTAAGTAGTATGATTATTTCAGTAAAACGAAATTTAGAAGTACTCCTGGAATGTAATTCAAAATGATATTGTGCAAAATCATTGTGCTACTGACAAAATATTATACAAAATTCAACTGACATTCTCAAAGATGAGAGAATCAAAGTATGAACCGCTTAAATTAAACTTGAATTACTTTACATCAAAAATAATAACAAAAAAAAAACTATAAAAAAACTTTTATATTAACTAAAAATAGGTAATATAAATCACACAAACCAACAACTCCGGCGCAAACTAGAAGTAATTTGATCGTCCCCGTCCCTAATCGTTACTGCAATAATAAAATATAAACAAGCCAGATTCACAAAAGACGTAATTGTAAAGTATCCTACAAATTTACAATTATATACAAAAAATTAAAAAATATATCCAAAAAGCTCTATGACAAGAGTTTTGTAATAAATACTGTAAGATATTTGTTCGCCTCTCAGCTGGACTCGGGCCCGGCTAATACTGTCCCCTGGACGTTTGCAGTGCGGAGTAAGTCTTATCTTATAGTTACACATTGACATACCATATCTAGAGACATCACAATCCTGTGTACACCGAACGCGCGACGTAACAGCGTAAAGACCCTAGAGGAGTTCAAAGCGAGCTTTAGATTTCGGTGTGGAACGGAATGTGACATCTTTAAATATAGTAACATCGATGCAGTTTACGTATTTCTATCGAACAACATCGAGTGCAGAGTAAGCGCAGTGCATCTCACTATTAAGTACGATATTACATTGTATATGTATTATGTAAAGTTAAGTCTAGCGCCCATCTCTATGGCCTAAACGTGACTGCTAACCAGTGTTAGTGACTACTAACCAGTGTATCAAGTAATTCCTAAACGTTCAAGTCCATTTAATACTCAAGTGTGTGCATGTCCTATTCACAACGTTTCAAACTTGAGCACATTTGGAAACGATAAAAATCACAAATTTTAGTAATTTGTTCGTCTATTGAGGAAGGTTTCTGTATGAAGACTGGAGGAATATTTTAGAAAAATATCCTTTTTAACAAAAATATAGATTTTAACACTGTTTTGAATGTATATGGAGGTGCATGTTTTGAATGTATATGCACAATAACCGTGGATGTGCCGTTTTATGTCTAATACGATGGAAGGATCTACGTGAAGTATCGTTAATAAGTTATAGCTAAAATATTTACTTGAAAAGTCATATTAACGTAAATCGACTTGGTCACTTCTATTCTTTATATTAAGTGCAAAGCACTTCTCAATACGACAAATCTGTCAAGTCAGCATTATAATTATTATATGAATATACTTTTAATTTGCCGTTATAATATGTCAAGAATAAACGTTTATAATTAATTATTCAAGTAGTTTAGTCCAATAAACATTTGAAACTGTATAAATTGTTAATATCTAAAATATGTTCTCCAGTTTGGATTACGACGTACACTAATATATTAGGAGTAAAAAATATATAGGTGCGTATTATAATACTGCTACAGGTGCAATAAACTTTTGATAATATTAGACATTGAAGACTAAACTGGACGACAAGTGAGCAGCTTTCAACCACTTTCCTTCCTAGACTCCTCTGGCCTAGTTCAAGCGTACATTTTTAGTAACCAATTATTATAGTAACAATCATCACCGTGTTTTTTTCTTCAGAAAATCTTTGGAACTATTTAGGAATTTTTTAAATAGTTTTCGTCATCATTTTCTTTACATTAAATAATATGTACACGTCACATGCGAGATTTTTATAAAATCGATATAATAATAATTCGTAACAATCGATAAACATTTAATAATGAATAACAATCACCAACGCCGGAAAAAGTAATTAATGGAAGTTTAAACAAATTTTTTTGCGCAACGTGCGGTTTACTGGCACTAATTTTTTTGGAAAGCCGATAAGATGAACTAAAAGTAATTAAGTAGTATTAGTATTTGTTCGTTGAGATCAGTCACTTGGCGTTGTTGCATTATTTCTTGAAATAATGACAACGAGTAAGACGAAAATGACTCGCAAACGCAAAGTTAGTCAAATACAAAGTCATCCGCATGCCGTATAAGGCATATTTCGTTGCAAAAGTTAAGTACACGCATTTAGAATACTCTCGAATGAATTTCACTCGAGAAGTCAATTAAGTACATAATGTACTTTGAGTATAGTAATTATATAATGTTGACACATGTTTATGACTTTATTTTTTATTCAATTCGACACCAAAACGCAGTGTCTGAAAAATTAAAACCAAGCAAAAACAAGCGGCCTAAACGGTGTTCAGTGATTTAATGATTAATAGTCTGCCATTATATAGGGCAATAAATTCTTATCCACTTGTTTTCTCCCTATCATTTTGCATTATATAGGTATGCTTTCAGGCTTAACTTGCCTTACACAGGCAATACAATTATTAATAGAAATTTAGGAACGAATTCTTAATAGTCCTTTCACGTTCGCGTATGATAAAGCCCTACCCCTGTTTATAGTAACAAGCTGTAGCTGTAAACTCTAAACATTACGGCTTTCAAGCTTTACAGTACAAGCTACAGCTTGTTAAAATTAAGACGAGCTCACCAATATTCATTACCGTTTGTGTTATAGCTAGCAAGTTACGGCTTCCGCTCTCTCGAGTTACATGCTGGCGAGTTACAGTTACATATCGTGTGTTATCTCATTTACATCGGAGCGGGCGTCAAGAAGGGGTTAGTAGGTTGTCCGGCGAAGGAGTTGGCTCGTGCTGCGGCGGAGAGCGCGGGGGCGCGGGCGACGCGGCCGAGCCACGCGTCGGGGTGCGGCAGCCCCGCCCCCGCCACCGGCTCCTCGGCCAGCGCCCGCAGACCCACTGACAGCTGCTGACACATCGCCGCCACCGCGTCGCTGCACACCTCGCTGCTCGACTGTGAAATAGAATAAAGTCTAAGTAAGATTGTGAAGTTTTTGAAGTGAAATAAATGTGGCAAACTAGGCCTTTGCATCCATTGTGGGTGATTTATACAGTATTTTCAAAGCGAAGTAACCACTCTTCATTCTTCAAATACTGTAGTGCTTGGGACAAGATTTATTAATTAATGTCATTAAGTTTCGCTAACTATTATTTATACTTACATCATTCGTCGTATCAGTGATGGGATTGATAGGATTGATGGGATTGGTGATGGGATTAGTTATGGGGTTAGTTATAGGGTTGGCGGCGGGTATAGTGGGTAGCGGCGGCAGCGCGGGTGGGGCGGGCGCGGCGGGCGCGCTCGACGGCGACTGCAGCCCGAGACGCTGTCTCTCCAGGTTCGATGGTAATTCGCTAATGCGGAGAGACATCTGACGCTTGAATGGCGAGCTGGAATAGACGAAGCTTGTATTTAGTATAATAAAATACATGTATGTTTTAAGTTTCTAAGTAGAATTAGTACTTAAACAACATGATAAAATCGATACACACGCATGATTAATATCGTAATCAAAGTTAAGCAAATCGTACAAATATTATTAACCAATCATATCTACCCTTTATCTGTTGCGGAAATCCAATAATCAAATTGTTACGCGACGCATTTAAAGTCCCTAACTTTGTCAATTATTTTAACGTATCAGTCAAAAAATTTGCATTGCATAGCCTATTCATTGCGTTCTTAAATATTTTAGGAAGGGGGACATATTAATTATCTCTCTATCCGTCAATCACGTGTTGAAATATAAACTAACTTGTTGTTAAGATGCGCGAACCCGCGGAATGATCCTTGCCGCTCTAGCAGGTGGGGCGCGGCGTGCGGACGCTCCACGGCGAAGGGGTTGTGCGGCGCGCGGGGCGGGGCGCTAGCGGGCGGGGGCGGGGCCGCGGGCGCGGGCGCCGGCGACGGCGTGTCCGCCTCCGATACGCGCCGGCTTATTATACCTGTAAGATTCGAGAGAATACAATTAAAATATACAATTTTATAATTAAAGGAGAATAAGCAAATTGGAAGTGTAGAATTGTAGTCAAATATTTAGTTAATTATGTTATTTATTTGTATCAAGTTATTTCCTTCAATGTCGTAATGAACGTCCAATTGGATAGGAACAACACAAGCGTGGAACCCTCAATTTGGGGCATCCTGGGATCCTTAATTCCTCATCTTATACAAATTATCCTTTATATTCCTATTTCCTATACCTACGTGTTTTAGTTTATCAAGATTTATACTAATTTCCAAAACTTCTCAATAACATAATACATACAATATATAAAATTATAAGATAGTATTCTTACCTGACTTGCGGAAGGATCCCTGTCTGGTGAAGGCGTGGCTGGCGGCGTCGATGCTCATGGAGACGGCGCACTCCTTGTCGCGGCGCTGTTTGCGCTCGAGGCACGCAGCGAACGCGCACCCCACCGCGTGCGACAGCCGCTCGCCGCTGTCGCGGCCCGCGAGGAACCCGTGACACATCCAACGACGCGTCGTGCCGTCGCGGCATATGTAACTGGAAACATAATAAATACATTATGAATAACTAAAATAATATATCCACAGCTGAACATAATATTATAACCTCCACCTATTTGGAAGTCGGTTAGTTAACTTGGTATTTTGTGATATTAAAAACATGAAAATACCTAAGAAGGACATTGAAACTGCTCGAAGGTGACGATAAACGTTATGAATAACTATGTGTTACTCTTATATTATGTAAATTTTAAGTTATAATATTATGTATTAGGTTTTTAACCACATATACGTACCAACTACAGATGTAATTTGTAAAAATAAGACAAAGCTATACACAATCCTAAATATTTAAGTTATACATCATATTTTGCTACGAGTATTTAGGTTCTATAATTCAAATTCTTTAAGTTAAGTAAATCGTATATAGATAAGGAATAATTATATGTATTTTTTAACAAAATATGTAGGTATTACATAGCGAAAAAATATACCCACTCATCATTCTACCTAAGTGATCCATAAAAATCCTGTCAGAACTGTGAAAGAACAGAGTGCGTTCAGCCATTATTGACTGTGGATTAGGGATTGAACCTTATATCGCTGGTATAAGGCGCTATCGGAGGTAAAATGCGAACGCATCGTGGGGTCACGAACTCTGTGCGTTCTCGTGTTGCACGGTGACGTCATCAGCTGAGCTGACCGTAATTTAACACCGCGCTGTCACGCGCCAGCGACTACCGACATAGCTCACGAAAGGATGTTTCTTGATGTTTGATAGTTTGTATCTTCATATCTATTGACCCTAGCATCACAAACATTTTTCTCGCGTAGATCTATCATCGAAATAACACATTTTTATAGAGTTTTGTCG
>DWTA01000068.1:0-15715 GCA_018236805.1 Plebejus anna | reverse complement strand
TTTAAAAAACCTATCCAACGACATCCCACACGATGGGGTGGGCGCGAAAAAAAAATTTCAACCCTGCTTGATGTGTAGGTAGTAAATATTTTATGTACCATTTTGTCGGCATTATTAATATGTGTATTCATGACAAATTACAGCTTTGTAAGTCCTATAGTCTCTGAGCAAAACCGCAGACGGACAGACAGACGGACGGACGGACAGACCGAAACTATAAGGGATGAACCAAGAATCTAACATTTTACAACATGAGAGCATTTTTAAAGGAGATCAGAGCTCCTTATAAGTTGTAACTTACCTACTTCATCATGTAGCTATCATATAGCTAAATAAATTAGCTAATAAGCTACATAGAATCCACATTTTTTAGATTTCAAATCATTTTCCCGGTCCTAGCCTCCATTTATGCAAAAAACGACAGTTTTTACATTGTTACAGCCGCGGTTCATCCACTTATCATGTCTTTAATTATTGTTGGATAGTATTGAAGAACATGATACATGATGTTAAACTTTAATGGTGACTTAAAACTTGCTTGAAAATGTAAAAAATGAATAGTTAACAACAAGAACCACATATTACCACAGTCTTGGAAATCAAACCCGCTCAACACAGAGACATAATTTAGGCGTAATGTGAAACTTGTTTTTTTTTGCGATCCCTAACTGTCGAATGCAATTTGAACAATAGAGGGTCTCTATCGTTAGCACAGCCCTGACTCAGGGATGTCAAAATCTCACATTTAAAGGATAAAATACTGATTTTAAATTACGAAATCTGTCACAAAGTTCATTTAAGTAGCTGTTACAATAAACCTTTATCATTTTCCTGGTAATAATGCATGCTAATTAGTAATTAAAATAATCATAGGGAAATTACTACTTACAACAAAATAATAAATTGCTAATAATCATATTACCAATATTGGTTTACCTAATTTATAATGCAAACATGGTAAAAAGATGATTTTGTGGCTGACGAAATTAAAACAACTCGTTATTATGTCAAGGGCAGATCGAACCAGTATGCAAATCGTATTCTAATTTATTTTGTATCACTGAGGAAGAATTTGACCTTAAACTATATCACAGATGATACACATCCTGCATCTAATAATAGCGAATCCACATGTCCAGTAATGATATAAATTGCTTATGATAGGGCTGTGCCTGTGATTCTTTACAATTCTGACGTGAAATGTTAGACAAATTTAAAATAATAATAATGCTAAAATTCGTATCAGTTTCCTCCTAAATCCCTATCCACTTATCCCTACACACATATCAATTTTCTTCCATGAATATTTATTATTTCAAGACTAAAATTTAGCCAAATCGGTTGACCGCTTCTCGAAGTTTAGCGAGACTAACAAAACCTAAAATTCATTTTCCTTATTATAATAATATATAAGTAGATACGAATTTTCCAATACATATAAATATTCTAAATGTATTCTCAATATAATATTATAAGTACTAGTATTATCCTGACAAAATGAAAGGATGTAGAAATACAGCCCCAGCTTAACTGCTCGTCATAGGAAGACAGTAAAAATGTCAATAAATCATGGCGTACATAAAATGGAAATGATTTTCTGTAATTGGCAAGTGTAGACAGTTAGACACGGCTTATCCGTCGGTCAGTTTATTTTTACCCCCAACCAAAAGTGTGGACACGACTTATGCATTGCTCAATAATTATTTTTTAACCCCCGATCAAAAGAGTATCATCATCATCACCCCGCTCGTGCAGTGCTGAAAATTGGGTTTTAAATCTATTTCATGAAAGGTTGTAAGCAAATTTCGGTGATTTGATTCAATATTTTAAATTGTCATGCCTATATCTACAGGGAGTTTCGGAACAAAGGTTTCTTGTTCTTAATTCAACATGTTTATTAATATTTTTTTAATTTACCTATATCAGTGGCTTTGCCGCAAAAACTTTGAAACTTACTAAAAACCAGAGACCAGACATACCCCCCGCGTTCCATTTGGCGTTAAAAACGATCAAAACGCTAAAAATAGGAGGGATTTTGAGCGTTTTGATCGTTTTTAACGCCAAATGGAACACGGGGAACATGTTTCTTTTCCAAGGCTCAAAGTTTCTTCATATTGCATAAAAATCAGTTAAGTGTGTAATACAAAAGTAACAGATAGATTTTCACTTTATTTATAAATATAATACTGGTATTGATGTTAATTTTGTGATTTGTATTACAGGATATGAAGCTGAACGAATACAAGATGCGTCTCGTATCACTCGGACAAAAGGTGGAAGATGAACCAACACAAGAGAATTTGACGTAGCGTAGCCGTTATTTGTATGCAGCTAGAAACCGCTTTAAAGTAAAGCCTGACCAGAAAAAATAAAAAGTATTTGTAAACTTGGATAAAATTTAGAAAACGTGACATGAAATTCTGATTTAGTTTTGTTTAATGTTTCTTCCAGACATAAGAGCGAAAATTGTTTCGTTAGCTTACCTGACTGTCTGCTACATTCAAATTATAATATGACCACAGAAATAGATTAAGATAGAAGCCACATGTCGCTCCCTTTGTATGAAAACGAGCGTGCCACTTTTTTCATACCTACTGTGACGTCACAAGAGCGCTTTTGTGATGGGAATCCCATTACGCGCGGAATCGATTCGAAGGTATCGCCGCGTCCCGCCTCGTTTGCCACTTTTATAGGCATATATCGATTTTTTAAATCGATTATTATTCGAGTTCATAGACAGAGGAATGATAACAAAATTACTTACCGATTATATCAAATGTGTCCACCATTTAGACCAACGTTTCTATTCGAATTTCCACAGCCCAATACGGCACAATTAGGCATTTTTAGAATTCCGATTGACGTCCGATTCCGATAACAGTGGAGCGCAGACTAAAGAACAGACTTTCGAAAGATTGAAATTGCTCGTCGTTTGGGAACGCGATGGCACGCGAAGTATATACACATGCGGAATCTAATCTTGATATAATATGTCTGTGAATTATATGACACACAAAGATAATAATATTGTAATTGGTTTGTATTAAGATAATAATATTGTAATATGTATCTTGAAGTTATATGCTGGGTGTCTTTTAAGTAAGCGGGACACATTGAAAAGTTATATGCTGCGTGTCTTTTAAATGAGCGGGATACATTATCATCCTTGTGTAGCTGTCATGTCTTTGGATGACTATTATTTATTTTCGCTAGTTCATGAAATGACAAAAGTTTGCAGCCAACTTATGTTATTATTTGGAAGTCGGGCGTGTATAGGATCGTTAGTCGTTAACTCGTTACCAAGGCAGGAAGAAGAAAGCTTAATATTACAGAACTTTATGTAAATTGTAATGCTTGAATATATTTTAGTAGCATAAAGTAAAAGTATGCACCCAGATTCCAGAATATTGTATAATTTGCTTTAGTTTCTTTAGTCGTTATAAAAACGATATTTAGCAGAATTTTTATCTCTTTTAAAACAAGTAATGCTTTAGAGTTCAGAGTATTGATATGATTTAAATATTAAGTAGCAGTCGCATAATTTGTTTTGTATATGTATGATAATATATTATATAAGCGGTCCATAAGGCAGTCAAAGTAAATAACATTTATTGTAAATAATAATTTATTTGTTACTGACAAAGTGCGTAAAAGTGAGTAAGTATGATAATGTAAGATGTTTTGTTTATCAATAATATTGAATTCTTTAAAATCAGTGGGTTGTTTTATTTCTCATTATTTGTCCCAATTTTTAACTTATTAAATGTACCTAAATATTTAAATTACAACCTGGTCAAAGTTGTTTGTTTGACTTTTAATAAAATTCATAATTATGTATGTCTAATCTTCTTTTCTCATCTTTCTTCATCTTTTTATAATTCACATTAAAATATAATAATAATCAAAAATAATGCAAATGAAAAATAGCTTTAATTTTGTAAATTGTTTAAACAAGCATTAATTTTTTATTAGCAGTTTAACCATATTTTTTGTATCAAGTTTATAACTGATCAGTCTTATTTGTAAGAGATCTTAAGACTTGCACTTGTTTCATTAAAGAAGTTATATATTATCTTAAAATTATACAATAATAATCCTATTTACAAAGTTAACTATAATAAATAGTATTAAAATTATTACAATATATAATATAGCTTTTTAATTAATTTTACATGATTCCCTAGCAGATATATTTATTTTCAACTAAACTAGATCTTGCCCACAACTTTATAATTAAGCAAAAATTCGTTTATTGAGTGCAAAAGATGATACTATACTACATCTTTTTCTGGGAGTCAAATACTGAATATGCAGTCACACTTTCCATTCATACAAAATATATTAGTACATACATATTCTGAATGTTTGCTACAAGTTACAATAATATTGATTTTTAAAAACCATTTTTTAATTCTTACAGTAATGGCAATGTAAATAAATTATCTCGGATAAGATATTTTTTCAATAAGTTACAATATTAATATAATGCTAACTATACGTAAGCTATGTGACAGACAGATAGACTGCTAAACCTATTAAAGCTACTAACACCAAAAAGACTATTCCCAGGACAAATCTTTCTTGCAATGCTCTCATCATCATCGTCTTCAACAGTCGTGTAGACCTGTTCAATTGTTCGTCGGTCTCTCGAAGCTGAAACCATTATAATTTGTAACATAGATTGCATGACAGTGGACTGTGGAGCCAAAAAAATCAATTTAAGGTGGATTGCACCAGTTGCGTAGTTAAGGTTATCATCAAATATGGCTATAGCCCAGAGATTCCCAAACTTATTTTGTCTACTGCCAACTTTGAAAACAAATATATTATAATTATTATTATGTTTTAGCGCCCCTATTGTGTCAATTTAAAATGCATCCAGATGAAATAAATCGTCCCCCAAGCCTCTAGACAACGCCCCCATTTTTTTTCTGGGTCCCACACCACCTTGAGACCTTCAGTGCCCACAAGGGGGCGTTATCGCCCACTTTGGGAAAGACTGCTATAGCCTACGTCATACACATAATTTTAGTAGTTGAAACTTTCACAGTAAAGTAACAAAATTATACAAACCCTTCCTCTAGATCTCTGTATTGTTTCTCTCTGGGAGTTGAGGTCCTGCAGCACAGCCGCACCTATCTGCTCAGTCTCTAGCACAACTCGGTAGCCCTCTGTGAGACTCTTGCCCGTCCTCTCTAGCCTCTCTGTGTTGTCCAATAACTTCTGTCTCTGCTCGTTCCCCGTTGACCAGTCTTCATACTCTTCATTGTCCATGTTATCTGAAGAATAAACATATCCAATTAGTATTCAGGGAAACAGTTATTAAGTTATTGCATAGCATTTATCGCAGGCTTTGAATGTGGCGCCTGAAACAATAAATACATAACAAAAATAAACCTAATGTCTAACATTTTCTAGATGTAACAAAAAGCTATCCTTCTCATTTATTATGGGGATCATAGAATTATAACCTTTAGAAGAGGCATTCCATACAATCATGTGGAATGTGTGTGTGTGCGAAAGTGTGTCACCCTCGAAATGAGTGAGGTCACTCACCTGAGAGCAGTGTGCCTTAGGACGCAGTGACAGTCGGACGTGTTTAATTCATTGATTACGTAAAATATGCATTAAAAGCGTAAAATGAGTGAAAGAGAAAGTAGTATTATGCTATTACTGTAAGACAAAAAGGACATAATATTTTCTTGATACACATTTTGCATGCAAAAATATTGCTACAGTTTTGATGGTGTATTCTATATCCAAGTATTGACATCGTTGATGGGGATAGGAATAGCATCAAACTTTTAGATCAGTTTTTTGTTTCTACTTCTTTGACTATAAAAAGGGTTTTCCTTACATAAAGCAGAATTAGTCCCAACTTTTCTGTATTCATCCTTCACTCTTTGTAGTTCAGCTCTATAGGCCGAAACTCTTGAACCAGCACCTGAGCCTCGATATTCTAATTCCAATTGCTCTAACTGAAATTATAAAATGTTTTGATTACATCATAATTTTACTGTTTGGTAAGATATTAAAGTAACAATTCGTGTTGCACTTATAAAATTTTGAGTAGTACAAGTTTCTTATTTTGTCCTGGTTGTATGTGTTGATGGCTGGCTTAGGTATGTGTTGATTTTATAGAGTGGTGATAAGCATCATGTAATAAATTATTATAATACACATTCTATTAACTTACTAGATCATTGGCTTCCTCAAAATTTCCTTGGATTTCTTTGTGAAGCGAATCTCGTTCTTCTAAAAAGTACCAAATCATTAGTTGCCAAAAAGACTATTTTAAATCTTCTGCTCAGTAATAATATTGGTGATAATGAGCGTTACCTTCATTTGCTGTCCTCAGTCTACCAATTTTTGCTGTTATATCAGCTGTAATTATGGAATATTGCTGCTCATAAGATTGTATCAATGTAGCCATTTTAGGCCACGGGAAATCTTATAAAAACAATAACAGCGCACCGTTCCAAAATTCAAACATACGTAATAACACTGCTTATTTATATATTAAGATTTTTTACTTTCGAAATAAAATTTATTAGGACAAAACCCCAGACAAAACAGAAATAAGATTTTTTCGATTTTCAACAATGCACAAATGACGTTCATTTTTTTAACAAATGTCAATTATTTCGGTATTGCAAGTACAAAATTTAAGTCCCGGGAAAGGACATAGGATACTTTTTGTCCCGGAAAAATGTACGGTTCCTGCGCGATAAACGAGTTTTGTTTGGCGCAACAGAGTTGCGGGCGACATCCAGCGTTGCCAACCCTTACCAAAATTTACCCCCAAGTTTTTTTCCGAATCTCCCTAAAAACCCCTAAATATACATAGAATTTTTTATACTTATACCTAATTATTTAGGAAATTGTTTCGTAGCTCATAAAATAAAACGTTACATAGTAAGTTAGAGTATTATTTTATTGAATAAAGTTTACATTATTAAAATTCTTAAGAACGGGCTGTCAAATTTTACTGTGTTTTCTAATAGGTATTACGATCCTGGAAGACGATTGATTCAAATGAAATTGAGATTTATTTAATCATTGTATATTTATCTGATATTTAGCTCACGGAAATCACGATTCACTTATTTTGACTCGATAGCTATATTTTTCGAAATTATGAATCTTTCTGGGATTTTCAACAGTTACTATCATCACAGAATACACTATCATTAAATAACTTGCACTACTACAATCACACACTTTATTAATTAATATTAGTATTGTAGACTAGAGGAAATATTAGTATTGTATTTAGTTTTAAAGTAATCATCAAAAACATTTTTGGGACTTACGAACTTTACTTTCGTGCTATAATGCGGGAACCGTTGTTACGCGATATTGTTCACTATTAGTTGCAGTGTAAAGCACATTGCCCGGGAGCACGATTCATGGAATCATACTGTGTAGGCTGCTATGGCTAGGCTCACTCGTTCGTTTCATATCGTGAGTTCCATTCTAAGCACAAAACTGAAAATACACACGCATTGCCTTTTTTTTCCAAGCCCCTAAAAAATCCCCAAAAAATTGTAGCCCGTAAAATGACCCTTTTAACACTTCAAGCCCCTAAATTTGGGGGCAAAACCCCTAAGTTGGCAACCGTGAATATAATATTTATATATTATACCAATTTTCATCACCGACACAGAGTAGTATATTAGTTTAGCAATCACAAACACACAATTTATTCAAACGTAGTCAGAATGTCGATAGTTTGTATTTTACACGCTTAGCGCCATCCATTGGCGATTGGTTGAAATAAAATGTTTTGCTAAAAAATGACTGCGGTCTATGTTCGTACACGAATGAAAATGTGAACAGCGCTTTAATTATTGTTTCAGATAAACAGTAATTACAATTTATTAATATAATGTTTTCGTAAACATTCTACATAACATAGAAAGACCATAATATCAACATAGAGAGATCCTTTTGATTGCAGCGTGCCCGGCCAAAATAATAATTATAATTTTCCGGGTTTTGTAGATTTACGATCATAATTCGTAATTATATAAGGTTTTAGAGCTAATTAGATGTTAAATTTTATCTTTTAGATGTAATATTATTATTGTAATAATAATAAAATATGTTAAAACAGGCTGCCGCCTGCTAAACGTATATTGCTATACTGACAGTGTAGACTCTATAATACAGTCTACACTGTAGAGTGTAGACTGTAGAGTATAGAGCAGGGGCTCCCAAACTATCTATGATAACTATGTGTGATATCTTGATACGACATAGCATGCTGCATGACACAAAACAACATAACGTGATGATTTGGATATTATTATCCCCGCGTTCCACCTGGCCAAAGAAAATATACACTACGACCTGGCGTTAAAAACTATTAAAACGCTGAAAATGCCTCCTATTTTTAGCGTTTTGATCGTTTTCAACGCCAAGTGGAACGCGAGGATATACTACATCCAGGCCGTGAGAAATACAAATGCAAACATAATGCGAGTCTCAGTATGTTACATTTTGTCACAATATGGACAGATTCATAGTTTACAGGTTATTTTAAACGCTCACCAAAAGTATAATAAAACTATGAAGTTTTCAATAAACTCGTAATATATTATAATAAATGATTTTGTATTATGATTATATTTTATTTTTACAATATATTTTTTTATGAATATAATATTAAAAAATAAAAAATTCGATACTGATGATTTCATGATCGTGATAGAGCAATAAATAAGTACGAATTGAGCAAAGACGTGTAACAAGTACTGTTTATGATCGATGTTAAAATTTTTGTTTCTGGTAAACGTTTAAATACTATATTTATAAAGATCCCTCATCATTTAGTCATCAATTCCTGTGAAGATAAAACTAGGACGAGCACACAGATCGACTGTGGGAAAAAAATAAATATACACATTACACTGTAGATAACATCATATCTTTTGATAGTGGTGTCTCAGTTTGTTCATTTGCGTATAATATACCATGGGGCATAATAATATTATGACCTAGTACAGAACCATGTTTTCAACTCGGCACGAAATAGTATTAAAAATTAAAAACATCTGTAGTGCTCGCCTATGTGTCATTGAATTAATATTACTTATCAAAAACTACGTAGATAACACTCATTATTTTACAAAAGATCACAACATACTCAATAATATACATATCATTCTACTATTATTTGAGACACTTTGTAAAATATTTTGCAATATCCTACTCCTGGTGGCGTTTAGTGTTCCTCCGTACGCGGTATGTTATTGTAATATTCACATTAATCATGTCTAATGTCTTGTATGGGATAATATTATAATAAATACTATCTATGATTAGGCAAAAAGTAAATAATCTTAAATAAATACTGAGCATTAATTCAATAATATCATTGCCTGACAAAATATACGTGGTCTACGAAAAGAAATACTATTATATTGCACATTGTATAGCTATCGCTTGTGTTTGGTTCATTAAACTATAAAAATTGTATAAGTCATCAGAATGTTGGTGCATCATACCTATTTAGGTATCAGGTGATAAAATTACAAGCCTGGCAACTACTTAAATAGTGGTAGTAGGTATAAAATCTCTTCCGATATTAAAAAAAACAACCTTTTAAATCAAATCAACATAATAATATTTTGTCTGAGCCAAATAATAAGTAACTTGGCAACGATAATCTTTGAATATTTACAATTTTTATAATATTATCTATTTGTATAGTATAACTTTAAAGTCTTTAGAGTTCAATTCACATTTTCAATACTTAAAACTCACAGCTATGTACATAATATTATAATCTATATGTGACAGCACATACAGCACTTTTATTTACACCGTTTATTCACAACTTAGTCCGCGTGTTCACCACGACCTCCGCAGAGTCTAGTTTCTCTAACTCTCATACCGATATCTCCTGTATCTGCACACGCTTCTTCATGATCCCGGGCGGCGCGGGCGCGGTGGGGGCGGGCGGGACCCGCAGGATGCCCGACCCGCCCGGCTCCGACTCGTCGTGCAACTCGGGCGCCTCGGCCCCCTCGGCCACCGGACCGAACTTCACCTGCGTCGAGCTGTCGGCGATCCGCGGCTCGAACGTGCTCGTCCTGCTCACGACGTCCTGTATTCGAGCCTCGATCTTCTGTATGTCGGGCTTCTGTGTGTCAATGCACACGACGCTCCCCGCCTCGATCGCGCTCCCGACGCTGACGTCCGGCAGCGAGCTCCGCGCCGCGCGGTGCTTCTCGTCGTAGCAGCTGTACTCGCCGAACGTCGGCTCCCCGCAGTCCGATAGAGTCCTCAGGTCGAACTTGGAGCCGATGCTCCGCGGCACGTGGGCGGACTTGCAGTCGTACCCGAACCCCTTGCCGTTGAACGTGTGGACCTCGTAATCTAGTTTGCCGTCGTAGTTGTCGGACGAGGACGAGCTCCCGGCTTCCGCCAGGTCGTCCTTGCAGCGGCGAGGCCGGGAGCCCCTTTGGTGGTAGATGCCGGCGAAGATAAGGACGTTGAGGAGGAGGAGGAAGCATCCGACGGCTATCGTGACCGTGAGGGCCGCGGTGTAGGATTGGTAGTGGGACGAGGCCAGCCTCCGGAGAAGAGCGTCGTCGCTCTGTGGGGGCGCGGACGTCGCGTTAGGAGGGCACTCGGTGGACTGCGCCGGGGGGGCCACCGACGGCTTGGGCAGGGCCGTCCGGGCCGTCGGCGTGCTGCGGGGCTCCCCGCGCGACGACCCACTGTCCACGTGCACGACGTGAGGGACGCTGGCGCGGGACAGGGATTGTGTTCTCACTGCACCTAGGGGGAACGACATTTATTAGAAACGTTTTAATTTGTTTTCAAATAAAACAAAGCAGGACTTTGAAGTACATTGCGTCTAACCTTCGTAGTAGTTGGCGCTGTCGTCCTGGAAGTGGTGGTGCCTCATGGCGGCGTCGGGCAGCTCGGGGCCGGGCCGGTGCAGCTGCGGGATGAGCGACAGCCACAGAGACATCTTGTGTCCGCGATAGTGGCTCCGCATCTCGGACTTGCCGCCTACGCAAGCGGGGACGTCCCGATCAATAAATCAGGTTAAGTAATAAAAAAGCGAAACTCGCCGATCGCCCCTAACTTTTAAATTATCGTTGGGGTGCCTGAGTGATTAAATTGATTTTTATTTTTAGAGTTTCTGTAGACTTAGTATCGACTTACTTATTTCCATGTAGAGTTGGTTGATGGTGTCGTACGTGTCCCAGTAGGGAGTTTGGTTCGGGCCCAGGCGGGGGGTCTCGCCCAGCAGGGGACTGGGGGGCGGGGTGGCCGAAGGGTCGTTTGGATTTCTACAAACGTTATCTAATATTATAATCGTACTATTAGAGAAGTTGATTCCTAGGCAGATCTAGAGAACCCATCCGACCGATCAGAGCTAGCATCGAATTGACATATTATCCGACCAAATGACGTGAGTCTGTCAACTGCCAAAGAATCAATTTCCTCGATGGTACATTGCTAGGCAACAGAAATAATTATTATTCTTTTAAAACCTCAACTACTATCCAATAAGTGTGGGCTTTAGCTTAGTGGCACTACTTTAGTCAATTAATGTTTGAATTTATAGTTTAAGCGCTGGCAATCGAGTTTAATGTAGAGACGCTTTGGCAAAGTCTAAACACTTTGTAGTTACAGGGTGTCGGAAATCACTCACGATAAGATGCCGCCGTCGCGGGCTTCCTGTGACGCGAAGAAATACTTCAAACAACAAACTTAGTAGTTCCGAACTACGTGGAGCTAGCCAAACTTATTACTCACCCGTATTTAACGAAATTCGAAACATAATGCATACAAAGCTTCGAAACTTTTTGCTCCTGCTGTGTAAAGTTGCGCAGATGGTGCGACAGCGATAGTGGAACGCCGAGGTAGTACGGGAGTTCCTCCCCGTGAACCGAACCCGGCCTCTGTTAAAAATTATTTGAGTCACATTTCCTCCACATCTGTTAAAATTATTGTGAATAATATAATGTTTCCGTCTAATAAATAAATAGTTATTTACTTTATCGTTTTAAATCTAACCAATCACAATTTTCTGTGCTATTGCATAATATAATAAAGATTCCTTAACTTTTGTCCCGTAATCATAAGCAGGATGAGTCAGCCGTACCTGGGGATAATCCTTGTCGGGCGAGAGGTGGTGGAAATGTGTGAAGAATGTGGTCCCTCCTCGCAGCGCGTGCAGGTATCCCAGTCGGATAAGCGGCGCCGCCGTGCGACCGTCGCTCAGCACCTGACGGACATGCTTTATAATTACACCACAATGATTATGCGAAAAAAATTATCCCTTCCCTTCAGAATGGGGAACAAGTGGTCCCATATAAGGGACCATTGAAAAAAAATGATTATACGAATCTTAGAGGACCTCTCGGAACCTTTTTTGTTTGCGTATGGTCGTCCATAGATAAGAAGGTAAAAGAGTTAAGAATAATAAAAATCTTAATGATATGTACGCGTATCATTTGATTATAAGGTGTTTTTGACACAGAAATGTTTGCTGCAAACTACGGCCGCAAACCAATAAAAGTGCTTAGATAAGAAAAGTCGCATAGTTTGGCGTCAATCATGATTGAAGAGGGGCCGGTACGTGCGAGTCGGGGATCCGTTGTCACTTCGCGAAAATATATCGCCCCTTAAATGGGGTACACGCTAACATTTTGGTAGTGTCGGGTTAACTCATAGATCAAGTACACATCCGATTAGTTATCCTTACATCGAAATGTCATTTTTGTTTCATCGAAACGTAAATATAGGTTTTATTTGGGAAAAAATTTAATCTGGTTATTGGCGGAAGATTATCTTCTCTGATTATAATCTTACTTATATAATCTTACAGAAGTTACTTGAATTGCAGCTTCGATAGGAAAGGGTATTTTTATATGTCCATAAACTGCGCTTATTAGAAATTGGGTCGCTATACTCACTATTCACTAACGGCCCACTTAGCGCTAAGTGGTTACCGTAGTCGCTACTAACGTTTGTGGTTTTAGTGGCTATATAATATGATCACAAAACATTAGCCTGTATGTTTATTTTTGGTCGTAAGTAGTAATACTTACGACCAAAAATAAACAATACGAAACGGTATTTCAAAGTCCTACAAAATAACATTCGGAAATTTGAGTACTAAATAAAATTTGAGTAAACTCTAATCTCCGTCCGCTTAAAAATTGAAACGTGTTCTTATGTCTTCATGATACGTTTCCGCTTGTAAAGTTTTCTAAATCATGCTTCGGCTATGACTGGCGCTAAACTTTTTTATTTGTGTTTAAACTAAACTCGTGTGTTGGAAAAATACTAGTCATGGTTGTACAGGAATATTTCTAAACCATTAGTTTACAAACAGCAGTGGCGCGAGAAAGACGGTAAAGTATAATATTTTTATTAAAATACATTGAATTCTAAATTATTATAATATACAGCTAAAATCTTTAACTATATTCAAGACAGTTGAAATGGCAGTGCGAGAAAAAAACACTTAGAAAGTTTTTTCTAGAGTAAAGGTGCCGGTTGGCAGCGTGCGACATGAAGCAACAGCACACGACGTGTCGCAACGACACTACTGATTTGTATGTATTTCTATGCAATACCCTCCGCAGCTGTACACTGCATACTGTTCGAAACAGCAGTAGCAGACACATTCGTAGAAATACATAGAAACCAGTAGTGTCGCGACGACACGTCGATTGCTGCCGCTTCATGAAGCCGACTTCCAAGTTCCAACTTGTACCTTAAAAGGATTCCTTAGATGAAATGAGAATTCTCTTGAAATTGCCAAGTTGTGTAAACATAAACACTACACAGCCACGGCTATGCGAACGGTTCAGTCAATACATACGATCTCCCTTGTATGTTTAACGTACTATCTTCGTATTGCAAATGAGAACCCGCCTTCTGCTTTTCTCTCCTGGGGTTAATATAAAGTGATGGTTAAGGATAAAACAGAAACTGTACAGTGTAGTACGCTACTACAAGTTGGTGCTCCTTTAAACAATGTACTTATTGTTATCAGAAACGTTGTTGAGAGAGACGACGAGAGACGTGAGTTTTTAAGATACACCACTTTGCTTATAATTTGATCTCAAAACACTTAAAGATATAATCTGCCGTATACGTGTTAAGATGATTTAAGAACAACTTTATATCTTTATACATTATAATCAAAATATTTTTTTTTTTGCAAAATAAAAGCCCGTCGCTGTATGGCCCAAGTACCTCCTAAAGAAACTGCGTCTGAAACTTTATAGTTGCAGGGCATGCTTCTTCTTCTGCCTCTATTGGGGCCACAAATAGGAAAACTTTTAGCTGTTATAAAATGACGAAAGTGAAAATGACGAAAGTGGCTGTCGCTGGCTCTTACTCTAGTAGGTAACTTGACTGTTAATATTTATAACGACACATAATTACCACTAGCGCTTAGCCACACGTCAATATGAAATCGACAATTACCAGTCGACTTGCGGCCCGTTTGTCGGCGGCCTGAGTGCTTCAATTGGACAAATCGGCAACTATATTACGTGCTAACGCCAGCGATGGAAATAAACATTAATTTCCCGTAACCATTGTTTGCTGAACGCATAGCTAATTATTTCTCGATGCTCGATTGTTTGTCTAAACCCTAGTATCGACGTACTTGTTTGACTATACTTTGAAAATTAACAGCCTTTGTTGGTAATTATTGAAGTTAAGAGATTATCGCTTTGAGCAACTATGAAAGCAGAAATTAATCGTAAATTGTTAAATTGACTAATTACGGTTACTAACTTTGTGCGATTATTGAATAAATTTTAATACAATCTATTTAATCTTTTTAATATAATTGAAATACGATAATAGAATTATTATTATGCTAATAATGTTACTATTATAATAAGAGGTCATCAACAGAAATACGGACAGACAGATACACTTTTAAATTTATAGAATTAATGTATGGTTAACTATTCTGCTGACTTTATGTAACTGATTAGAATACTTGAAAGTTCAAATTCATAAAATTGCAAAAATATTATAACTTATTTAATTTTTATCAATTTTGTAACTGAAATAGCTTTACCTTTTTGAAACAGGTAACTACCTTTATATTACCTCTATTATACTCAAGGTAGGTGTAAGTTGTAAACCTATACCAGGTGTTACAAAAACAAATACGTGATATTATGAGGCTGTTTAGGAGTATTATATAGAGTCTACTGTGAAAGTATCAGCGCTTAATATTTCGACCGGCAACGCATCTGCAGCTGATTGTGATAGGCGACGGTAGTAGTAGTACGATCGGGTAACCAGTTTGCCCCCTTATTTAAAAAAAATTTTTTCGTTACAACCTGTATAACAAATGATAAAATCAGTAAGAAATTTTATTTTAGACAAACGATGAAACTTTTATTTTCATATTTTGTGAAAAAGAAAAAGGGTGGCGTATTGAGTTTGAAAAGCTTATTAAGTCTCGGTCGAGTTTACTGATTGAGTACGACGAACAGGAAAAAACAAAAGCAGAAAATCATTAACTCCACAATTCGCAATTCATTGGATTTTCCATCACATTGTGCCTCTCCTCAACACTCTTTCACAACACGTGCGATATGCAAATTATCCAAATTACCTCTCACACAGTCGAGAGGTTTTATACTTATATTTTTTCTCGAAAATATTCTATATTTATACAGCATGACTGGCGAGACAATACCGATACTTAAGG
>DWTA01000067.1:0-15726 GCA_018236805.1 Plebejus anna | reverse complement strand
TTTAATATATAAAATACGTTAAACAATGTATTTTAAGTTCAAAAAAACAAAAAAAAAACAAGTGGCACCACCGGTGATGTTAGGCCGGATTGGTGGCATCGAATGGGGTATTTATTTAATTTGTTCATAGCCATGGAAACATAAAACTGTCGTTTATTTACTTGCCAACCACATTTGACAAGACAGCAGTAATTGACATACGTTTAATTTGTTTGGAGCCTTATATTTTTACTATTTTATTATGTTTGCAGATTTTTCCCATAGTAATTAACTGAAACTTCTACAATGAACGAAAGTGAGTTACGAAGATTGTGCACTACGAAAAATGGATGTCGCATACCACCTATGCTTCCAATACCTATTCATCAAATGGATAAACTACCTTTCATACCGTTGCCGCGGTATAATCGAGCCAAAGTAAGTCTATACTAATATTATAAATGAGAAAGTGTGTCTGTCTGTCTATCTGTTACTTCTTCACGCCCAACCCGCTGAACCAATTTTGCTGAAATTTTGCATGGAGATACTTTGAAGGACATTAATTCATCAAGCCCCAAGCGCGAGAACAATAGATAAGCTATTGTGTCTCCTTTTTCCACGATCGACGGGTTAAGGATACTTTTGATCCCGGAAAAATGTACGGTTACTCGGTGATAAACTAATTTTGGTGCAAAGGAGTTGCGGGCGTCATCTAGTATTCTATAATGATACCTGTTCACGTTGGCCAAATGTTAGCGTACAATATGTTGATTGTTGAGTCATATTCCGTATTCGTTTATGATTTCCACATGAGCCGTAATCTGGCGCAATCATCGCAACAATTTGTTGTAATTCATATTTATGCTACAAATTATCATTTCAGGAGAAACGAGCCAAATTTCAAAAAATATTAGAAGAATCAGCTGTACGAAAGAAAATTAAAATAGCTTGCCCACCACTTGAAAGATGCGAAAGAGACCTCCTGGAAATATCTCAGGAGAGGCACATTGCGATACTTCGGTACAACGCTGAGAAAGTTCAACCGCCGCCAATGCTGAAGTCATGGGAACGAAAAATCCAAAATCTTGTCCCGATCAAACTCAGAAGCGCCTTCCCATCTTTGACTGAAGAATTGATAACGGAAAGTAAGAAGGAATGGGATCATCATTTACACGATTTGGCGGTAAAATCGGTCATCCGGGAAACTCCTGGTGTTCCAAGAAAAAGGTATGTCGAACCACCATTTAAATTCAAGGGCATAACACCCAACCACCCAAAAATGTTGCTATACCGACGGAGACTCAAAGATCGTTCGTTACTTCTGCATCCGTTCATTCGACTCATCCTTGAGTCTGCTGAAAAAACCTTTCCCTCTTTTATAATAAATTTGGCCGAATATAGAGCTAAGGGACCCATGGAACTCGACGAGTTTCAGACGAAAGTACTCGAAGCGATCAAACGTGCTGACTACTTAGTTTCCAGTACTTGGTACTCCATACTCGTAAACTGGTTGAAGAATCCTAGATGTTTGAGAGGAATGCGTCCCAAGCAAATACCTACGTTTGTTAAATGTGCCACTAAAGAAATATCTATGCAAGTGCAAGAACTGATGCGTAGATCTATCGACAGAATTGTAGATGCTCTGAAGGACCCCGAATCGGTGCCAATTTTATGTATTGAGCTAGATTTTGACAGTGAGTTTGTTTACGTTCCTTCGTTGGAACACATATATGAGACGTATCATACTATATTAAATGCTATAACTAATATATCACAGAGACTCATGCCTATTGAACAATATCTGAAGATACCGTATATCAACGATACCTTGGTAATAAAATATAACGAATGGTTGTACAAAGATGGCCATGAAAGATTGCAAAAGCAACTTCATCTCGTATACTTACCGCTTCAGCAATACACCGAAAGGTTACGACTAGAATATGACATGTTGTATGGCGTAGCCGCCGAAGCTGCCGTACAACAATTTATTGAAAACGCTGAAGAATTTGAGGAATCACGAGAAAAAATTATATATTTCCAGCACATCGATTCAAACATAACAGCCGTCTTAGAAAAGGAGTATTTTAATTGCGCGGTTGTGAATCAGCTAAAAATGATTAATGGGCTTAAGAGGCGAGCGCAAGAATTTATAAACAACATAATAAACGGCTTAGTAAAAAATCATAAGAATGAAAACGAAAGCATATGTTCAGAATTTGAAACAATTGCAGAGAGAGCATTGAAAGTTCCCGCAAATGCGGCTGAGTTAATTGAACAAGGCATTTATATTTTACACGCAAAAACTGTATTAGTAGAATCTTTAAAAGAAAGGATATTGAGGCAAATTAGTATTGTCTCGAATTTGATTGAACTCACATCACTTTCTCCGGAACACTTGGCACTAAACACAAGAACTGTTAATTGGATTACAGATATTAAGCCTATTTTTAATAAAAACGCAGCAGCATACGAAACTTTCAAAGCAGAAATGGAGGAATATTTACTAGCGCAAATTGCACGTCTTAATAATGAAGTAAAAGAAATAACACCTTATTTAGAATTTTTAAATAACATGGATGACATTAACCACACTTTTGAATACTTGGAATATTTAAGAAAACTTGTACATCGCTTACAAGATTGTGACAATCTAGTAATCTGGATCAACAATGAAGAAAAAACTTTTAAATTCCCTCTTTCCAGCTATTCAGATCTGGAGGAGTTAAAAGATTTTATATTACCTTTTCATTGTTTAGTGTATTTGGTACATAAATGGAGAAGAAGTTTTTACACATGGATGGATGGCCCCTTTGAATACTTAGACCATATGAAAATTGAACAAGATCACGATTACTACTATAAAGAATTCTTAAAATTATCTAAAGCTTATCGAGCTAAAATTAAACAGCAAATAGCAGAGGGCATTGAAAAGCGATTTCAGGGCTTAGTAGATGATCCGGATATTAATAATCTGCCAGCTCCTATGAAACTTTGCGCCCAAGCCATAGCTGAGATAAAGGATTGGAGACCTAATGTCCAAATGGCTCATATCATGTGCAATCCTGCTTTAGTTCAGCGTCATTGGGACGAAATGTCAAAAATTTCAGGATTCGACTTAACGCCTAATGCAGGAACTACTCTTCGAAAAATTATTAACATGGATCTTTGGAGTGATATTGATGAATATGAAATAATAAGCGTAGCTGCGACAAAAGAACTGGCCCTTATAACAAACTTGAATAAAATGATCGATGAATGGGCAGATATCTGTTTTAAAACAAGCATGTATAAAGATACCGGAATTTATATACTTTCGGGCCTTGATGATATTCAAAGTGTTTTAGATGATCACATCATTAAAACGATTGGTATGCGAGGATCTGCATTCGTGAAGCCTTTTTTAAAACAAGTACGTTCATGGTATGAAAAGATTACAAGAATGAATGCAACGATAGATGAATGGGGTAAAGTTCAAAGTCAATGGTTATACCTCTTACCAATATTTTCTTCAAAAGACATTGTTGCTCAAATGCCAGAAGAAGGAGTAATGTTTGCCGAGGTTAATAACATATATAGAAGATACATGGGAACAGTTGATAAAGACCCACACGTTATAACGATTGCAGGTGAATCTGGTGTTTTAGAACAATTTAAAATAGCTTCTGATCTTATGGAAAAAATAAACGATGGTGTTAACAGCTACTTAGAAAAAAAACGCTTGTATTTCCCAAGATTCTTTTTTCTATCTAATGATGAAATGTTAGAGATTTTGTCGGAAACAAAAAATCCACTCAAAGTACAGCCTCATTTGAAAAAATGTTTTGAAGGTATCAATAAATTAGTTTTTGACAATGATTTTAATATATCAGCTATGATATCTGTCGAAGGCGAACAAGTAGAGTTCTTAACTATAATTGATGTAGCTGCAGCAAGAGGATCAGTTGAGAAATGGCTAGTTCAAGTTGAAGACCAAATGCTTAAATCAGTGAAATCAGAGACGGAACTATCATACTATGAATATTCTAATTCAAACCGTGTGCATTGGATTTTATCGTGGGAAGGCATGGTAGTACTGGCAATTTCTCAGATATATTGGGCTGTAGATGTTCACGATTGCCTTAAAACTCATAAAGTTACCGCACTCGAAACTTTTCACAACAACTTAACAAAGCAGTTGAATGAAACTGTAGCTATTATTCGAAGAGAAGACCTCACGAAACTCAACAGTGTTACTGTAAAAGCCCTCATTGTGATAGATGTTCACGCTAAAGATGTTATCCAAGACCTCATAGAAAAGAATGTAACAGAAGTAACAGACTTTCAATGGTTGGCTCAATTACGCTATTATTGGGAAGAAAATAGGGTAGTTGTTAAAATTATTAATGCTATAGTTAATTACGCTTATGAATATCTTGGTAACTCAGACCGATTGGTAATTACACCATTAACAGATCGGTGCTATCGAACCCTAATTGGTGCGTATTATTTACATTTAAATGGTGCTCCGGAGGGACCGGCAGGCACAGGAAAAACTGAAACTACAAAAGACTTAGCGAAAGCTTTAGCAGTTCAATGTGTCGTTTTTAATTGTTCTGACGGCTTGGACTACAAAGCCATGGGCAAATTTTTCAAAGGGTTAGCTTCTTGCGGAGCATGGGCTTGTTTTGACGAATTTAACAGGATAGAAGTAGAAGTATTGTCTGTTGTAGCACAGCAAATTCTCTGTATTGTTCAAGCTATTCGCCAAAATTTAAAAACATTTGAGTTTGAAGGTACTACACTCACTCTCAATCCGGCTTGTTACGTATGTATTACTATGAATCCCGGTTATGCTGGTCGGTCAGAGCTACCAGATAATCTTAAAGTGCTGTTTAGGACAGTAGCAATGATGGTTCCTGATTATGCAATGATAGGTGAAATCTCATTATATTCCTTCGGCTTTATTGATGCTCGTAGTTTGTCTGTTAAAATTGTAACTACCTATCGACTTTGTTCCGAACAGTTGTCGTCTCAAAATCACTACGACTACGGCATGAGAGCAGTTAAAACAGTTTTGTCTGCTGCCGGTAATTTAAAAAGAAATTTCCCTAATGAGAACGAAAGCATATTAATATTAAGATCCCTAACTGACGTAAATTTGCCAAAATTTTTATCATTTGATGTGCCCCTATTTGAGGGAATAATTTCTGATCTGTTCCCAGGTATTATTTTACCAAAACCAGATTACGATATTTTTATAAATGCTTGTAAGGAGTCTTGTAGTAAAAATAACCTTCAACCGGTGGATTGCTTTTTGCTTAAAATTATCCAAACATACGAAATGATGATAGTCAGGCATGGCTTCATGTTAGTTGGAGATCCATTTTCTGGTAAATCGATGACTTTAAGAATATTATCGCAAGCTTTGACGCTGATGAAATCAAAAGATGAACCTGGAGGCTGTGAATGCACTTACAAAGTTCTAAATCCGAAAGCAGTTACAATGGGCCAACTTTATGGTGCTTTTGATCCGATATCCTATGAATGGACCGATGGAATAGTTGCTACTATTTTTAGAGAATTTGCATCAGACACTTCGCCTGCCAGAAAGTGGATTGTATTTGATGGGCCCGTAGATGCAGTTTGGATTGAAAACATGAACACTGTTTTAGATGATAATAAGAAATTGTGCTTAACGTCTGGAGAAGTAATTGCTATGACTAATGAAATGACCATGATATTTGAAGTGATGGACCTAGCGCAAGCATCTCCAGCTACTGTGTCGAGGTGTGGTATGATATACATGGAATCCAAATCGTTCGGTTTTAGGCCATTTTATCAATCTTGGCTGAAGACGTTGAATCCATATTGGTTAGAAGAAAACGAGGAGTTCATTTTTCACATATGTGAGTGGCTTTTTGAACCTCTAATATATTTTGTTCAAAAGCAATGCACGCAGCTTATTACAGCTGGTGAAATTAACTTAGTCACAAGTACACTACGTCTTGTTGAAATGTTAATGGACAGTGCAATAAAAGGCGAAGAAGATACTAAATATACAAGGACTTGGATTTTCGCATCATTTATGATGGGCTTCGTATGGGGTGTTGGCGGCATATTAAAGACTGAGTCTCGCGAAAGATTTGATGATTTATTGAAAGAATACATACGTGGTGAAAAGGGTATTCAACCTGAAATTGATAAGATTGATATATCAATGCCAGATGGTATGATTTTCGATCATTTCTATTTGTATAAAGGTAAAGGTTGCTGGAAAACTTGGATAGATGCAGTGAAAACGGTTAAGTTCAAGGAACAAATTAATTTACTTCAGACTGTTGTACCTACATTGGAGTCGGAAAAACTAGCTTACGTCTTAAATCTACATACGAAGTATTTTAAACCGCTTATAGTTATTGGACCTACAGGAACTGGCAAAAGTTTTTATGTACAAAACTTTTTAATGAATAATATTGATATGGAAAAATATATCCCTGGATTCATTACTTTTACAACGACTACCTCAGCGAATCAAACACAGGATCTTGTTATTTCTAAGTTAGTTAAGATTAGAAAAAACTTTTATGGGCCAACTAAAGGCAAGAAGGCAGTCATATTCATTGATGACATGAACATGCCTGCTAAAGAAAAATACGGCGCTCAACCAGCTATTGAGTTATTAAGATTATACTTGGACCAAAAGCATTGGTACGACCTTAAAACTACGGATAAAATTTACATAAAAGATACCCTGTTTTACGGTGCAATTGCCCCTGTTGGTGGTAGCCGGCAACTAATTTACCCCAGAATGTTAAGGCATTTTAATATTTACTCTATCAACGAATTTCCCAAGGAGAGTATGACTAAAATATTTACGTCCCTTTTGCAAATAGGTTGGAAAAGAAATGGATTTAGTCAAGATGCCCAAGTCTTTATTTTGAATACTATTTCAGCTACAATAGAAATATACGAGCAGGCTATGGAAGGATTGAGACCGACGCCAGCTAAATCTCATTACATATTTAATTTACGTGATATTTCGAGGGTTATTCAAGGCTGCTCTTTGTTAGGAAAAGAATCCACTGAAAACAAAAAAGTTTTTACTAGAATTTGGATCCACGAAGTAATGCGTGTTTTTGCCGATAGACTTGTAGACGAAGAAGATCGAACTTGGTTCTTTAATGTCCTTAAAAAGTGTACACTAAATTTTATGAAAGAAACCTTCGAGTCAGTGCTAGACACGTATCAGGATGAAAATGGTGAAGTCTCTCAAGATTCCTTAAAACGGTTGATGTTTGGCAGTTATTTAGATTTAGACAGTTTAGAAGGTGAAAGAAAATATGAAGAAGTACCTTCTCGAGAAACTTTATCAAATATTGCCTTAGCAATGTTAGCAGAATATAATGCAATGCACAAAGCAAAAATGAATATAGTTTTATTTGATTACGCTTTAGAACATTTATCTAAAGTGTGCCGCATTTTGTCAATGCCATCCGGTAATGCATTATTAGTTGGAGTAGGAGGATCAGGAAGGCAGTCCTTAACAAGATTAGCTGCAACGATTTTGGGCCAACAAGTTTATCAGCCTCAAATTACAAAATCGTATAGTGTCAAAGACTGGCATGATGATATAAAAGTAGTTTTACGTGAGTCGGGAGGCTTAAATAAAGATACAGCCTTTCTTTTTACTGAAACTCAAATAAAAGAGGAATTGTTTATACAAAATTTAGACAGTTTGTTAAATTCGGGAGAAGTTCCTAATTTATATGGGCTGGATGAGAAACAGGAAATTTTAGACTTAGTGCGATTGGCTGCTCAAGGTGGTAATCGCAATCTTGATATTAGCCCTTTGCAAATTCTTGCATTTTATGTAGCAAGGTGTAAGATGAAATTACATATAATTTTGTGCTTTAGCCCTATTGGGAGTTCTTTTAGAACTAGATTGAGGCTGTATCCGTCACTTGTAAATTGCTGTACCATTGACTGGTACGACAACTGGCCTGAAGATGCTCTAGAGATGGTAGCTAACAGTTACATGGTAAAGGTAAATGTTCCTGATAAAGTCAAGCAAGCTGCAGTTATTGCATGCAAACAATTTCATATCGACGCTCGTGTAGTTTCTACAGACTTCTTTAATCGCTTCGGCAGAAAAACTTACATTACATCGGCTTCATATTTGGATCTCATAAAATTGTTTGCAAGTTTGACAAACAAAAAACAAAGAGAATTACGCGCAGCTAAACTAAGATACACAAATGGATTGGACAAATTAAATCATGCAGCAGAAGCAGTAGCTATTATGCAGCAAGATCTAAATGAACTGAAACCACAGCTTATAATAATGGCCACAAAATCAGCGAAAATGACGGAAGAAATCGAAATGGAAACTATAACGGCAGATAAAGCAGCAGCACAAGTAAGAGAAGATCAAAAAGTAGCTAATGTGCAAGCAGCGGCAGCTCAAGATTTAAAGAAAGATTGTGAAGCAGATTTAGCTCTTGCTTTGCCAATTTTAGAAGATGCTATTGCAGCGTTAAACACCCTAAAACCAGCAGATATTACGATTGTTAAATCAATGAAGAATCCACCTGCAACAGTAAAATTAGTTATGGCTGCTGTTTGTGTAATGAAAGGTATTCCTCCTGACAAGATACCAGATCCAAATAATCCAGGTAAAAAAATGCTTGACTACTGGGGTCCAAGCAAAAGAATTTTGGGTGATATGGCATTTTTAGATTCACTTAGAAATTTTGATAAAGATAATATTCCTGTAGCGACTATGCAAAAAATACGAAAGGAGTATCTTTCTCATAAAGATTTTAAGCCTCATATTATTGCAAAAGCATCCACTGCAGCTGAAGGACTATGTAAATGGATTATCGCTATGGATATGTATGATGCAGTTGCTAAAGTAGTGGCTCCTAAGAAGGCAAAGTTGGAAGCTGCCGAAAAAGAGTTTGCTGAAACGATGGCAATTTTAGAGGAAAAGAAAGCTACTGTTGCGAGACTTGAAGCAAAATTAGCTGAACTGAATGAAGCATTGGAAGATGCAAATATGAAAAAGAAAGCCCTTGAAGATGAAGTTCAGCTTTGCATTGATAAATTATATCGAGCTGAAAAATTGATTGGTGGATTAGGTGGCGAAAAGGTGAGATGGATAGCTGCTGCTGAAGATTTGCAACATTTATTTGATAATCTAGCCGGAGATACACTTGTTTCTTGTGGAATTATTGCATACATGGCGCCGTACACATTACCAGTTCGTACCCCTGTGATAGAAAAATGGAGAGATCTTATTATTGAACTTGATATGCCGCATTCTAACCAGTTTATTTTCAAAGACATTTTAGGTTCTGACATTAAAATTCAAAATTGGTGCATTGCAGGACTTCCTCGAGATTCTTTTTCAATTGACAATGCAGTCATTCTTAATAACTCAATGCGTTGGTCACTACTTGTTGACCCTCAGACTCAAGCTAATAAATGGATTAAAACAATGGAAAAATCTAACGATCTTCAAGTAATGAAGTTTACTGATGGCAGTTATATGAAAATTATTGAAACGTGTTTAGAATATGGAAAACCGGCACTAATTGAAGGCATTTTAGAAGATTTAGAAGTACCTCTAGATCCAATTTTATTAAGGCACACATACTTTCAAGGTGGCAAAGAGTTTATAGCTCTGGGAGATAATGCTATTGAGTACCATCCAAATTTCAGATTGTACATGACCACAAAGCTACGAAATCCCCACTATTTACCTGAAGTATTTAACAAAGTGACTTTAATAAATTTCGCTCTCACGCACGAAGGATTAGAAGACCAATTACTAGGAATCGTCGTAGCAAAAGAAAGACCAGATTTGCAAGAGAAAAGAGAAAAACTTATAATTCAAGGTGCAAAGAATCGCGCTGCACTTAAACAAGTAGAAGATGATATATTGCGTACACTTCAAGAATCTAAAGGAGACATATTAGAAGATGAAACTGCGATCGAAGTCTTAGATTCGTCGAAATTGTTAGCCATAGATATTACTAAAAAACAGGAAGCTAGTTTAGAAACGGAAGAAATTATTGAAAAGTTTAGACTAGGCTATCGTCCCATGGCATCACATTCAGCCGTTTTATATTACTGCGTAACTGAGCTGCCTAATGTAGATCCAATGTATCAATATTCATTGTCTTGGTTCATAAATTTGTACATTATGTCGATAGAAAATGCAAACAAATCAAAAGATTTAGAAAAGCGATTGAAATTTTTAAAGTCTACTTTTACGTATAATCTATACAGTAATGTGTGTAGATCGCTCTTTGACAAACATAAATTGATGTTTTCATTTATAATGTGTTCTAAAATGATGTTGGCTGCAAATGAAATGAACTATGATGAATATATTTTTCTTATCACTGGTGGAATTGCCGTCGAAAATATATTTAAGAAACCAATAGACTGGTTATCCGACAAGTCATGGGATGAAATATGTAGATTAAACGATCTTCCCAACTTTAATGGCATTAAGGAAAATGTAGTAAAAGATGTGGTAAAATGGAAAGAATTTTATGACGACTTAGAACCACATACTAAAAGCCTGCCAGAAGCTTGGGAGCGCAAATTGAATAAATTTCAAAAGCTATTAATTATAAGGGTTATAAGACCCGACAAGTTAACAGTAGCTATTTCAAATTTTGTTGATCTAAGTATGGGTTCTAAATATGTTACTCCGCCTCAATTTGACATTGGCAAGTCCTTTAGCGATTCAAATTGTTTGGCTCCACTGATATTTATACTGTCTGCAGGTTCGGACCCTATGGGCTCTTTGGAAAAGTTTTGTGAGAAAATGGGCTATTCTCATAGATTTAATTCTATGTCACTAGGACAAGGTCAGGGTCCTATTGCCAGAGCTATGATCGAACGAGCGCAACTCGAAGGAGGATGGATTTGTCTACAAAATTGTCACTTAGCAGCCTCATGGTTGCCGGATCTAGAAAAAATTGTTGAAAGTTTTGATTTAACTAATACCGACCTCAATTTTAGACTTTGGTTAACTAGCTATCCAACAGATCGTTTTCCGCAGTCTATTCTTCAAATAGGAGTTAAAATGACGAACGAACCACCAACAGGATTACAACATAACTTAAACAGATCTTATTTATCAGAACCGGTAAAGGAAAAAGAATTCTTTGAAGGATGTGCTGGGAAGGAAAAGATATTCAGTAAACTTTTGTACGGAATCAGCTTTTTCCACGCTGTCGTTCAAGAAAGAAAGAAATTCGGCCCTCTAGGATGGAATATTCAATATGGTTTTAATGATTCTGATTTTCACATTTCTGTTATGCAATTGCAACTATTTTTAAATCAGTATGAAGAAATTCAATTCGTAGCTATAAAATATTTAACCGGAGAATGTAACTATGGTGGTCGGGTAACAGATGACTGGGACAGGAGATTACTGAACACTATTTTAGATGACTACGTTAATGCTGATGTAGTAAGTAATCCTAATTATTTATTTTGTGACATAGGGACACAATATGGCCTTCCACGTCGATGTGAATATCAAGATTATTTGAAACATATTGAAAGTGTACCCGTTAATCCACCTCCAGAAGTTTTTGGATTAAACACGAATGCGGGTATCACTAGAGATCTAGCAATATCAATGGATTTGACAAACGATTTAGTTCTAGTAGAGGGAACCGGGGGCGGGGGTGAGAGTGGTAATACTGAAACTATTATTATGAAAATGGCTACGGAAATTTTGTCCAAACTACCGCAAAGCTTTGATATAGAGACTTCCCAGAAAAAATACCCTGTAGATTACAATGAATCCATGAACACAGTGCTCATTCAGGAAATGGAGCGGTTTAATAAATTGTTACATGAAATGAGGACCTCTCTATTGGACCTACAAAAAGCTATCCAAGGTTTCATTGTCATGTCCCCAGCCTTGGACAGCCAATACTACTCAATGTTGGTGGGCAGAATTCCAGATAATTGGCAGAAAGTTTCATATCCTAGTTTAAAGCCGTTACCGAGTTACGTTTCCGATTTCGTAGAAAGGTTAGCGATGCTAGAGAAATGGTACCAAAACGGAAAACCACCCACGTTTTGGCTCTCTGGTTTCTTTTTTACGCAAGCTTTCCTAACTGGCTCCATGCAAAACTACGCAAGAGCTAATCAAATTCCAATCGATTGGTTAGTATTCGAATTTGAAGTACTCAATGTAGATTACAAGGAAACGCCGCCAGAGTGGGGTATATACGTCCATGGTCTGTTTATGGATGGCTCCAGATGGAATAGAGAGAAATCCTTCGTAGATGAGCAGTATCCTAAAGTTTTAAACGATATAATGCCCGCTATTTGGATGTTTCCCAAATTGAAAAAAGATTTTCAAGAAGGTGAAAGATACAAATGCCCTCTTTACAAAACTTTAGAAAGGAAAGGTGTTCTGGCGACCACCGGTCATTCGTCCAATTTTGTTTTAGCATTTTATTTACCTTCTGACAAACCGTCGACGCATTGGATAAAACGCAGTTCTGCTTTAATTTTACAATTAGATAATTAAATCCGCATAATTAGGCTCCATCATTAAGCAGTGAAGCGTTTTTATAATATTATAATATGATATTTATGCTTTAGTTCTTTTAAGTTGTTTATCTTATTTTTAGTAAATAAAATACAGTTTACGAAAAACTAGATAAAATTTAATTACTACTTTATATATAAATTATTTTATTCCTCTATATTAGACTCTTGTTTCATTTGCTTTAGCAAAGCTCTTCTCGTATTTTCAGACTCTATTAATCTTCTTCTAAGTTGCAACATTATGGCTCTGTTTCTCTTCTGCAACATGATTAGTTTTTCAATTTTTAATGGTGAAGTGTCAGTAGTATTCTTATTTACTTATCTATATATTAATACGTTATTATTATAATGCGAAAGTATGTCTTTCTGTCTGTCAATTAGATGAAGTTTGAAATACTTTGAGGGACGAGAAAGGACATATTATGATAGTTTTTGTTGTGTAAAATGTACGGTTTCCGAGCGATAAACTAATTCTTACGCCACGGAGTTGTGACTTGTGAGTGTCATTCGTGATCACACAAGTACTATTTAGAGAAATAGGATACAGCAGCTCTTATACAGCTTAAAGTACCGTTAAAACACCGCATTCTTTTTCTATTTCTTCGCACTCCTTTTCAATGCAGTCCGCCTCAATTTTAAATTGTTCATCAATTTCTAGAACTTGGGAATTTTTCTTTCGTTCATTCTCTTCCTCTTCTGCCTCTTTATTACGCTGTTCTTGATGTTCTGTTCTTAATATTTCTTTCTCTATAAAACATTCTTATTTACATTCTTATTTATGTTAGCTAGCAAGTAGTTGAAAACTTAAAAAGTGCTAATTAATTTAACACTTCAATATTTAAATGGAGTTTTAGGTAAACTATTTTGTCCTTGCAATATTATATAGATATTTAAATTTATTTAATGAGTTACCTTTAGCGAAATAATCGTCAAAGCCATTTTTGTGCTCTTTGAGACAGGCAATGTTATTTCGAATTTTAGTTTCCTCGGAAGCTTTGCATATTTTTATCATTTCTACTTGATATTGCAGCTCAGAAGTTTGCTGCAGCAGCTCCTAAAAATTATTCATAATAATAATAATAATAAATCAAAGCACACCTAATTCGTTCATTGATAACCAAAAACTAAATTCTGACCTCTACTTGCTCTGTCATAAAACCAGTCTCATTTTTAATTACTGATAACTCTTCGATTAAATTGCGTTCAGTATTTCGTAAATTGAATTCATTTCTCAGGTGTTTAAGTTTTTCTTTCGTTACTGTAAAATTAAAATACAAAAGTAGTAACAAGTATGGATCATTAAGTATAAAATAGGCCAGTGAAATCATCGAAAATTGCATGCTTACAGATTTTTAATTTTGATTTTAAAATATCAGTTTCTGGTTTCGACATGTTTTCAAAGGATTTGCAGTTCCCACAAGGTTTACACGTCTCGATTCGATGTTTTAAAGGATTCAAAAGTGCCGGGTATTTGAAAATAAAATATAAGCAACCAAAAATATATTTTTTTTTGTTACGATTCGCACTTTGTTAAAACACGAAATTTGAATTTGGACTTTGGAGGCAAACTTTTTTTACTTTTTTAATTTTTTGATGATAATGACTATAGCCTGTCAAGAAAGTCATGATGGGCGGGAAATTTTTTAATAAAAGTAATAAGCGTTCTCTGTGAAAATACAGAGAAAATAATACATCTTTTAAGCATGATTACGTTTAAAAAAAATCCCGCCTGTCATGACTTTCTTGACAGATTAGCCTGTCAAGAAAGTCATGACAGACGGGAAAATTTTCTAAACGTAATCACGCTTAAAAGGTGTATTGTTTTCTTTGTATTTTTACAGAGAACGCTTATTACTTGACAGACTGTAACTGAGTGTGTTTTTCTCTCAGGTGTACTCAATAGCCCTAAGTTCTTTTTGAATATTTTTTTAATACACTTTTTGCTGGAATATGATGGATGAAGCTAACTACTAAAAAAACTGTAAGCAATACGTCAAAATAAGTTTCTTCCAATTAAAAATGATACCTCATTTTGATTGTTTTCTCAACTAGGGTAAACAGTTCATATTGGCCGTCTATCTGCCGCACATCCAGTGGCTTACCAGGGGATGGATACAAATATTCACTGAAACAATAATAAGACAAAATATTATAGTTAATTCATCAAGCCCCAAGCAGCCACATGCAACCGCAATAACAATAGATAAGCTATTGTCTCGTTTTCACACGATCAAAAGGTTAATCAATATCGTTGTAAAAAGTTAGTAAACAAAAAGTATAATACAAATACATTTTTAATAAAGAATCGTAAAGTAAAAAGGTTTTACTAAACAAATGGCTATTTTTACCAACTGGCCTAGTGCTAAATATCTCCTCGTTGTTTTATAAAAAGCCTAATTTTCACCTAAGTCTAATTTTTAACTTTTCTGAAATCTTAAGAGATAATAATAATATGAAAATACTAGATGACAGCTGGAAATGTTGTGCCAAAATTCATTTTTCATTTTTGCAGGATAAGAAGTATCCTATGTCCTTTTTTTGGGCGTAAAGAGGTAACAGACAGACGGACAGATAGACAGACACACATATGCATTTATAATATTAGTATGGAAGTATGGATATTATAAAGCAATGCTATAGGGGTTCTCACTATTCTCAGAGTGCCAAGGTGAAGTATACATAAATTTACTTGTATCTACTATCTATGATATAGTTTATGATCCAAATACCTTTTATGGAAATGGCATCCTATTACAGCTAGCTGGTTTCTCGCTTTCTGCATTAAATGTGAGTTAGCGAACGCAATCACAGCATCCAAGCATCCAGTCAGAACTTTGGGATCCTCGGTTATATACCGCTGATTCGGATTCGTATCCACTACTATCACCAATAGACTGAAGTCCGACGGGACTAAAAGAACCAAAAGACATTAATTATAACGAAAAATAGGCATTAAAACGTGTGATTAGGTTATGAAGCGTACCTTCGTCATCTGCCATCTTTTTAACCGTTTTATAACTTTCGTATGTTATATGTTTAAAACAAATTTAAAACCTTATTTGTAGTCAATTCTTTAAATATTTTTTGTTATTATCCGCAATTTGTTTGTTTTTGTTTTTCTTCGTTTTCGGCAACTTTTTTTTTTCCTTCGTTTTTGGCAACTTGACTTGCATTTGTGCC
>DWTA01000066.1:0-15808 GCA_018236805.1 Plebejus anna | reverse complement strand
TACTTTTGTTTTTACCTTGGAAGTCGGTTTTAATTTTTTGTTAAAAAATAATAATATTCGAACGAACTTGCCTAAACGCACTGATTGCTGTTGACATTTGCATGGATGTAATGAAGTAAACTGCGAAAATCAGTAAAACAATTATTGAACTCATAACTGAATTTTCTCTCTAATAAAGCTTTGAAGATTCTGATAGAGTAGAATTAGATACTAACACAATATTTCGTCACAATATTTAAAAACATTTAATGATTAAAACCTTTAACATAACATGGATTAACATTCTCAAAATCAGAATAAGCTTCTCACAAGTTTCTTATATACATTATAACAACTACGAGACAATGAGAGCATTTTTGTTGTCATTATCCGATGTGAAACACTTCTGTGGCCCATGTTGCGTCCAAAAAAATAAATTGTGTGAAAAATTACGATGATTACATCGAATAATGGAAGAAGTTTCACAGAGTAAATGCAGACAGAAAGCAAGCATAATATGTAAGCTCACTTTCGTACTTTCGACCGGTGGCAGGTGTTTCCCAAATACTGTAGTGAAAAGATTGCTTGAAGTTTACCTTCTGTTTCCATTTATACTGTGGTCGTTTGATGGCTACAGATTGGCCTCATTAGGAGTGATAGTGGTCTAACAGTACTTTTGTTTTGTTTTGCCACGCAAATGGATGTGTTGATGTGACTATTTTTTTCTTTTGTTTCAAAAAGCTCCCATTGTTTGCTTTTGTTTTCGCTTTATTGTCCCATTGATTACATATTTTATAGAGGCATTTTATTTTCAAAGACACGTATATCAGTGCACCTGAATTTAACATGTCTTACTCATCTTAGGTCTAAAGTCAAATAAAATTATCGTCTCGTCTTTGGGACAGCTTTTGAAATGCAGGTGTAATTTCAAATCATTGAGTTGGTATAGTATGCATAATGATTGAATTAAAACAGCAGATTAGATTAGTGAAAATCTTTCTATTAGCCTAATCAAAATAAGTAAAATTAATTTTTAATTTATGATATTAAACAAACGAAGGAAATGAATTATTACTTAGATAAAACTTACCATGACTATCTATAGTCCACAGTAATTTTAATTATAACAAAGATATTTTAGGCCGTATTTTGAATTAATTAAAAATTAAGATAACAGTGAGCTATAATAACTTAATTATACTTTTCATCGATAAATAGAGACACAATATGTTTTATTAGATGCATCGAACAAGGAGATAATTACAATTATACAATATAATATTTTTATATAATATTAAATGTCATATTATTATATAAAATAATTATACATAATATATATAAAAATATTATGTATTGTGTAAAATACACAATTTTGATCTTTGTCTAAACTTTTTCCTTTATACTAATTTAAATCAAGTTGTTAAATATTTAAAAGTCAAAAATCTAAAAAATTATATGTATTTTGTCATCAGCTGTTTCTCAAATCTTTTTCATTTCTTTAATAGCATCCTATGCATCTGCTTTCGAAAAAACGCTATAATAGACTTATTATCCATAGCAATAAATATTTTATCACCAATATTGGAAGTCTTACTAGTGACTTTAACATAGTATCAGGTGATAAAGGCCATGGACAGCAGCCTGTCACTTTATCAAATACATTAAAACGAGTGCTCGAGCCTTCTTTTTTCGTTCCCTCTCGACTTAGATAACGTAAGTGTTCGGCTCCCGAGTAATAATTAAACGTATTTTATGTTTCCATTATGAATATGCAATCGTTAATTAAATTTTGAACCTTTACAATACCACGGTTGTGATATAATTTAAATTAACATGTCTTTTTCGATTCCGTTCCACTTTTGGTTTGTGCCTTTGTTCATTTGGACATTTCGAATTATAATGATATCCCTATCTTATAATATGGTGGATTTTATTTATTAATTAGATTCTTCGTAATTGTCACTCTACAATATTTTAATTTCTTTAGCAGCCACATTCGGAGGCATAGTATTTTATCTAATGATTACTTGATTAACTACTTCAGCTTTTGATATAAAGTTTTTTAAATTCCTCAAGTAATCATTGAATATCTTTAAGTGCAACCGTACTTAAAGATATACTGGTGTACTTTCTATAGAGAAAAAGAAAGATTTTCTAGAGCCTTATTCTAATGAAGTCCTTTTATTTGTTTTAGTTCGCGGCACCCCGGCCAGGCGGCGAGTCATCTTGTTTGCAAGGCCCTGATTGCTTTATGGTGAGTAATGCTTTTATTTACAACCTCTTTCCTTTATAGCCTTACTATTAGCATTTACAGAAAAGGTTCTGACTATCTGGTCATTTCCATCACCTGCTTACAACTTTATCTTTAGATATCAGCTCTAGATACGTAATCGTATTCCTTTCTCTTTATCTGAATTTTAATTCATCTATTTTTGTCTGTTATCTACTGCAATATATTCTGATCTCGTGTAGAGATGATCTAAAATAGAAGTAATTTGAAGATTAAAGTAGCAATTAATATGGAAAGTTGTGGTCCCGTTAGAATAGTAGCAGAAATGTAGCCATGTATAGTTTTAATATTTGTTATACCTCACACACACGATGCCGACAGCGCCACAATCAGAGCCGGAACCGACGGCCATTAACTTACAAATGCGTTGTATTAAGTCATAAACATTTACCGCTATCTTCTAATAATTTACATCTAACATCATCACCGGTTTGCCGAATCGTCGTAAAGATAATTGATATATAAGCCTATAAAAGCACCAAGGTAGAGCTTCTTAATTGGCGTATTTTAATCACGACCGACATACATAATGTTTGTTTATGTCTATCGGCGATAAGAATGTTGAAAAAGTTATCACATATGTAATTAAGTAAAAATACACCGTAATTAGAGTTAATTTATGTCTGTCATTCTTTATGATAGAGGTGCATTTTATTTCCTTTACTTCTTTCTTCATAAGCAAACAATATGTGCATTAGTTCAGCGCTTTATCTTAAAGGCGTTTTGGTTTTATTGGAGACAGCCTTTGTTTTACGACCTTCATGTTTATGAACTGCATTCGAGCGTGGCACCTTCAAAGCGGAGACGAAATGGCTAAAATCAATAATATTGCCACGTCAAACGCCCCGCGGATTGCGGACGACAGAACGTTTTGTCAATAACAGTAATTAATAACCGAGGTTCATGCCCGTTCTTATAATTATTAAAGCTTAGAGCGGAGTGGGCGTCAAGTTAACGTCAACTCCAACTAATGAGCCTTTCCAATGACAAATGCTGTATCTGAGGCGACCATCAAATAAAATTTGTCGTTATTTGTTTTCCACTTCTAGTCGGTATAAGGTGGCACGATTTGTATCCAGAAGTATAATTTATTATCCTACATTTAGCTTCCGAGACGAATTAATAACAGTAATTTAATAAATTATTTTTCATTGGAATTTCATTATCTTGGAAGCATGCATTACTTTGTTTTATTCGCGTACATTTTTTAAATTATAGGTCCTCTCGTTGACGAATCTTAGTCATTAAAGTCCGAGACCCGTTATGGCTCGATGGCTAATAAAAGCGTGTCTTTCGTTATAAAGCTTTCTTTCTCTTGTTTCAGTGCTGGGAAAACTGTGAGCTACTTCAATCGAACTATCAAGTTTGGGGAGCGGTGTGCGACGAAAATGATATTTGCGTAAGTGTTTAAGATAAAGTAAAATAGAATTTTTGCCTGTACATATTTCACTTTCGAGACATTAATCTCATCTTTTGTTACAGTTTCCTGGCTGCAAAGTGGCATGTGAATTCCATACCGGAGCTGCTCGCGCCTCTCAAACTCAACCCGTTATCCACACTAAGGGCGAAGGTGTGATGAGGGTTAGCGGTGCTCTAGCCCGCTGGCCATCTCCAGTACCGCGGGCCGCTTCCGATCCGGCTCCTCTAGTTTATGTAGTTATGCGAAAAGCTGCCGAAGGACCTTGGCGACAAATCATTCAGACTCAATCGTTGGCAACGAGAGTACCATCCAACAATGAGGGTGCCCTTCTTAGAGTTCTAGTCGTCGATCCGCAAGGGCTCGTGACTATCTACAGCCCAGACGAAACGTGGGTTGCACATGACACGAACTCATCTAGTCACGATGAACACAAGTGGACGCTGAAAGAAATATCACTCATACATCAAAAAGTTCTTGTAATTGGAGAAATCGCTTGGGAGCCGAGAATAACTCGCGGCGTGTATTTAGTTACTTGGGAAGTAGACGGCGGAGGTTTGAAAGGAAATCTTTTTACCGATTCTACACGTGTAACACTGTCGCTATGGCCTGACACGATCTATCATATTCAAGTAGAACTCGTTTCGAGGACCCCAGGCGTAGACAATGAAAAATCAGAGACAATGACCATTGATACCAGCCGTGCTCAGAGAGTATCTACTGAGAGTGTTCAGGATGTGGAAGTGAGTGAAGGTGACCGTCTTATGTCAGTTTTAGTGAGCTCCATGAGGGGTGAAAGAGTACCAGAACGTGCTCCCGATTCTGAGCTCGTATTGGGCTGCCTGTCCGCTATGATCGCGTTCGGGTTGGCTGTCATCGCAGCTATAATTTGGAGACGACGACGAAGAGGTACATTTCCTGGTACAAATGTATACGTAGGTTCATCATCAATTCTGAAAAGAAAGTTGGTTGAAGATTTCACCCCGGGCGTTCACTGCTTCCAGCCAGTTCTCGCTCCGGAGACTCCCTCTAATCAAGCTTCACGGGATGTCGTCGTGTGACGTCATAGTTTCGACATGCTGTCATTGGATGACCGCTCCTTCAGTTCCTAAAGCTCTGGACGAAATTTCGACTAGGTAAATGTTTGAAACAAAGCGTGAAAATGTTTTGTATGTGATACAAGAAACACTAAAAGAGTGAATCAAAATAGATGTGTGGACGTAAAAATAAATTAACCACTATTTCAGTGATTCATCGTAAAATTTATGTGTAACAAAAAAAAGACATTGCGAGATCAATTGTAATGAAATTATTTTATGTTATCGATTGCGTAGTTATTTAGATAAATTGTAAATTCAATTATGTACTTATAGTATTTATGAAATTCAGTAAGGTTAACACCACAAAAATTAGATACTACTATGTAAATAATATAATATCGAAATAGCGAATCATAATTTTCTAAACACTAAAAGATATAATGTGCTGTACATATGAGTGTCTATGGCAATACTGGTGTTGCTCTTTTGATAAGGCTCTTATCCTAAGAATAATGAACTGTGTATGTGTAACTGCAATATAAAGGTGTAATGATTCATACATTTTACGTGCCCTTGTAAACGTAATGAAACATCTTGTGTCGATGGTGTACATAAATTACAACCACAATAATTATTACACTAAACTATTTTTACAGCTAGTCTTTATCATAATTTAGTTGTACCTAGTTATTAGTTAAAGTTCGTTATAGAATCTACGGTTTCTTCAGCAATAAAATTACATGTATGTATATGTAAATATTTGAAGCGTGATTGTAAAAACATAACAGAGAAATTATATTTTTCTTGAACTTAACAGAATATATTATATTATGTAAAAGTTAAAACGTCTGAATATAAATAGTAACATAATATTTGTCACTCTGTTCGAGTATTCGGCTTAGATAATGATAATAAAATTCTTCCAAAATTTTTATAAATTCTGGATGTTTTAGGTCAATTCGTGTAACTCTTTTGTACTTAACTTTTACTTGTTAGAAAAGACCAAAACGTTTTGTTGATAAGCTTTGGTTGGGTGACCAAATTGATCGTAGGTAAGTTATTAGCTTAGTTAAATTTATTTATTTCTTTTTGTGAAAAGTTTTTCCTCTTGGTTCAATTTGTAAATATGCTATGTTAATGAAGCTGATCTTTGACAAGTATAAAATAAATATGTCTGCCAAATTATTACCACTTTTCATTTCAACCTCATCTCAGATTTTTAAGCGTAACATTAATATTTTCCTAGGAATTAACTCCATAAATATTTATATTTGAGAAAACATTAAATAAACGAAGCCTATTTGTTTCCCGGCCACGCGCCATGTGTCCAGTAATTTTTAATTTCATAGAATCTAGCGCATGACTTGAGCTAACAAGAGCAATAATTCTAAGAATATCTTTTAAATAAACATCAATTCACAAAAGGAATTGTTGGATAGTTGGGTCCAATTGTAGTTCTGCTGTGTCCCGGATAAAACGGTACCATTGTCATGAGATTAGTGTCAACGAATCCGTTCCTAGCCGACGCCTGATTAAACAGAAATATTTCGCTGACAACAACCCTCTGTTTAATTATAAAATCATGAAATAGGAATGCGCTTTGCCCATGAATTATTAAATATTTTGCGCATAGTTTTGGCTCTAATGGTAGTAAAATGTGTAGCAGATGAGAAATGAGTTGAAATTAAGTAATCAGAAGAAAAGATAGATACTTTTTAAAATAAAAAATGTTTTGCTAAAATGTGATAATATTTTGGGCATAGTAAAATTTAAGGAAATGATGAGAGAAGATACGAAATAAAAGTATAGTAAAAATGTAGTGAATGGCAAAATATAAATTCAAATTTTAAATACGGTGCCGTGCTCCAGATTTATACCCTGTGGAATACATTAAGGTACTCGAGGTTTACGTTGAGACAATTATGAAGGTCGTTCCAGTATGCAAATGTGAGGGTTCTAATGTAAATGAACAGTAAACGTAAGATAGTTTCAACATTTGAACTATATTTGAATATATTGTGGTTCGTTTCTCCATTAATCTAGCCCCTAGCGATAAGATAAGCCTTTTTGTTTTCACCTCGTAAGGAACCCTTTCTTAATGTGTTTTAAAAATTTTATGGCTCATCGAAAGCATTAAAATAGTTTGGAATGAAGACGTCAACTTACCCTTTTAAAATATTATTATGTATGTGTAATCCGAAGCAGGCGACGTAATTGAGGAATGAGTCAATGATATAACTGACACGTTTTAGAGTATTTCTAAAATGTTACACATAATATTATGTACGAGTATTTTTTCTCTTGGCCTCCGCCACTTAAAATACTCACAGACCACACTATACATGAATCCTTAAGAAGCAAAAATAAGGCGATTCCATTACCTGTGTAAATTTTATCGCCCCATATTTTCACGCAGTTCAACACTTGCGAATGCAAAATTCTGCCAACACAAAGTAATATATTTTGGTTACCCGTTTTAATCTTGACCAGCGGTTTCAGTTGAAAGCATAGAGGTTAATAAATAACGAGAAAATAGGAGGTGAACGTTCCTACGAGTATCCTTTTGGGAACGTCCAAGTATTCTTTTAAGATTTATTACAGAAGTTAAGCACATTTCTTATTCCTTATATGCTTTGCGACCCTTAAGATTTATGCATTTTTCGATTTATTCTCCATTTAGGAATATTATAATTAGAATAGCTTTTACAGGTTTTATACACCTATTTTTCTAAGTAATATTTTTATACACAGCAGATCAGGAAATGAAACGTAATAATTAAGCGATTACCTACTTATTATGCAAATAATATAGTAATGAACACTGAATAATTGTACTTAAAGAATCAAATAAATAATACATTGTAAAACATATAAAATCCGGAATTATAGCCGAAGATTACTCGAGGAATATTGACGATACCATCATAAAATTTGATTGCCAATAAGATAAGTATTACACACTAGAAGCAACAGGGTTACTCGACGATTACGGGCCCGCAGGAGATAGAAGGGAGATATAAAATGCAATCGATATATTTTATGTCAATTTTATCTTAATTGCTGGTGCATGGCGGAGGTATAGAACAGTCTTTCTTGTTAACGTGTGTCCATGTTTGAGTAACATTCCCGGTGGTTTTATAGGATATTAACGATAGAAGCACTTAAACACGTTATAAAATAGTACTTAGGGCTAGTCTTGAAATCAATATGCATAAAATAAAAATATTAAGAAATAATAGCACTTAGCTTTAGACTGGTTGGTGCGGATTGAATAAAAACTTATAATTTATTTTAAAGAACTGCAACTATAGAAGAAGTAAACAATCCTAAGATAATAACAGGTACCACATTCACTAGATAAAACTTTATCATTATATTGTCATGAATTAGTTGTGACATAAAAAGTCGCAGAATGTTAAATTCATACCACTGCATCGTTTGTAACGGTAGTTTCTGAAATAATGGTGTGAAAGGATAAATCAGAACAAACATTCAATAAGCACGACCAATAATCTGGAACATCTTGGAATTTCTATTGAACGTCGGAAATTCACGTAACGCAATTACCACGAGGGTTGTCAGGTGGACATTTCAAGACTTAGGTTCTCCAGATATCTGGTCTGCGAGTACACATTTATCACAGAGCTGGGTTTTCGCCTGCCCGCCTGTCGATATTTTGCAGCCTGTTTCAGATTCGAGAATTTAACTGTAATGTTCATAATTTTCGTTTCCAACTCTTGTGCATATAATGGTACAAGAGGATTTAATTTTAGTTTTGCGTTGCAAAATGCTGATAAAAAGTAACACGATGTTGAAGTCACACACGAAGTCACGACAAAGATGCGTTCGCTTATTACAGTCATTCTAAGAATCATATCAGAAATGTTTTAGTAAAATCTAGTGTAATGTTATGTTTAAATATTTAAAAATTAAGGTAATTTTAAGCTTAATAGTTTTTAAATAGTTAATAGATTCAGGCCTTTGCGGAAATCCATAGCTTAAAATTTAGTTTGTTATTATTTTTAGCAATATACCGCGAAATATTTCGCGGAATATTGCTAAAAATTATATTAATTTTTTTTTAATAGTTTTTATTATTAATTCAATTGCCACATTTACTAGCTACCAACTATACTTTTTTATTTGAACATTTTGTATTTGCTTTTTATATCAGATTTTTTTTTGAAATTTCCATTAGAATAATTACACTGGGTGAGCTTGTAAAGACAGTTTATGTAGGCTTGAAGTAGTCAGCTGCGGGTCGATGACTGTGTTGAAAGAGACAAAAAGACAGTTTCTTTTTAAAGGAGGCTTTAGAGCTCAACTGGATCATACGAGTGGGAACATAAAACTGCACTAACAGAAAAGGCTAACTATCGAAAGAACAATGAAAGCTCGATGGATCCCTGCGCTGAACTTAGAGCATTGGAAACTGCAGCGCTGGCTAATCGTTTCGCTATAAACGTACAAAGTAATACATTTTTATTTACTTAGCTGCAACTTTATTTAATTTGTAACGTTTCAAAATAACAAATGCGCAATTATTAAACGAACCTAAAAAAGGAACGCTGTTCGCTATCTAATTACTTTCATGAAGTTTAATTTAGCTTTGCTTTTTCGCTTCGGCATCGAGTATGATGCGATCCCTGAGGGAGCCATGCGCCCGCGCACCATAATAGGCGGCTGTCAGCGTGGGCGATCCGCTAAACATCGCCTTGTATATTCTGGTAAATATTTGTCTTCAATGTAATTACAGTAATCCCCGTGGTTTCTTTAACTACAACGTTGATATGTTCGCCCTTGATAGGGCCTGCATTGAACGTATATTTATGGCAGACTTTGATAGTAGGTGAATCAAAGTAATTGAAAATTAAATCTGCGGCTTCATTTTTATCAGGTCTTAAGAACGCTAGACGCTAGAATGTATGATCATTTTTAAATCTATGTTAAGGCTTTAAATTTTGCTTTTATGTATTAGCAACACTTAATATAATGTAGACATTTGCAAATTACATATTTGGTATACCTGTTTAGTATATTCACTACCTTAAAATTTAAAGCGTCACCTCATTATATTTTAAAAGGCCTGCCATAAGTTACAGGTATATTGAATGCCCAAAATTGCCAGTTTACGAATAACCAACATATCGAATACGATTTAAGGCACCACGCTGACTTCGCAATCCATCACCGATTCTGAGAAGTGTAGCATTATCTGAAAACATAACGGCCTCGGGTATCGGTATCAAATTATTCGAGATATCGATCTTGTTAATCGATAAACTCGATTCGATCAATTACTTTATCGGCATTTACTTGCTTTATTTCACAGAAAATTTTGATGACTCTAAGTTTTTGTAAGTGGTAATATTTAATTTTGTTGGCTTAGTAATAAATATTGTGTCGATATTTTTTACCATTTATAGCTCTTAACTTTGCCAAAATTATTTTTGAAAGAGTATAATATTATGTAAATATTTTCGAAGTGCAGCTTAGTCAAAATACATTCGCAAAAGACTATATTATATGTAATTTGTATTCAGTCTTGTTCGTTAAATGTTTTTTGAAAACAGAAATTAAGAGAAAATCTATAGGACGTCAGTAAGTAATAGGAAGCAATAATATAGATGCAGGCACTACGCATAACGCAATAAATAATCTCGGATAAATAGAAGTTACTATTACCATAATTGAAATATAGCACCAGAAAGTCAAAAAGGTGATACAAAACTTGTTTATAAATGAATTACTGAAGTATCCTGTACTGATAAAACCATTTACATGTAGTACAAGCAGGTACAAGTATATAATATAAAAGTCTGTCAAAGACGTGTTTTTAAATCTTATATATAAAAATTAAAAATGGATTGAAAAATGTGTTAGTCGCGCTAAAACTAGAAAACGGCTGAACGGATTAGGCTGATTTTTGTCTTAAAATATTCGTAGAAGCCCAGGGAAGGATTAAAGTGAGTAACACCGGGACAGTTAGTGTATTAGATAAATTATATAACAGCAGGCTTCATATTATTATGGCTAGTCGGTATGTTAATCATAATTTTGTTACTTCTACAATCTACATAATATAAGTAATTATTAAAATGCTGCATTACAAAATGAATCTCGAGGTAATATGAATCAATGAATCTCGAGGTAATATGAATCAGGAATTTGTAAGAGTTTTTATTAAATATATTGTGATTTTTAGTACAAAAATACACATTAGATTATTGTCAATTAAAAAAAAATTACAGTTTAACGGTCCTTCAAAACTAGGCGAGGATCCTTTGGCAATTTAAAAGAATACAATAATAATTGGTTAAATAAATTTTAAAGATAATTTCATTTATTAAGTGTCACAATTACGGCTAACAAAAACAAAATTCTGGTATAATCGAAAGGATGTCAGGAATGTCAGGACGTGTCAACAGATGGCGCTGATCGCTAATTACGGTAACAAACAACCGGTTATCATAATTAGAGATGGGCGGAGTGGGCGGCGTCTCCGGGTCGAGGCGTGGTCGCTTTTCGGCGATGGTTCATGTTTAATTTAACAGGCGATCGAATGTCACGAACCCGTGGCTATTCCCTCATTTTTAACCCCATCGAGCTCCAAATCCTGGATCAAGATTTATTGGTTGGCCCTTTGCTGACTTTTGAAAGTAGCCACATGAGTGAACCTTGAATGAATATTTTCTTATTTATTATTTTCGATCGTGGAAAAACGAGACACAATAGCTTATCTATTGTTATAGCGGCTGTATGTGGCCGCTTGGGGCATGATGAATTAAACTAACAATTCTGGCAGGTCATAGTATTAAGATTGAAGTAGCGAATTTGCTAATCGTGTATTCTAATTTAAGTTATTTAGCAAATATTTATCAATTTATAGGAATAGCGACCACAGAATACAATATAATTAGTACCTTTGCTATAACCCAACATTTATAAACTGACGGAACTATTTAAGTTGGTTAGTTTGGATTGTCATATTTTGTCACCTAAAAATAACTTCACCGAGTATACAAAATCAACAAAGAATTTAAAAGCATGTAAAGATAAAACGGCGCCACTTGCGCGGCTTCCATGTCGGCATATAAAAGACATCCTAATTCACCTTCATGGCTCATCTCAATGGTTTTTGTGTCCGTGCAGTCCCAGGTTTTATTGTTTACGTGATGTGCCAGTAGAGTAGGCTTGGCGGGAAACTGAATTTTAACTGCAGGCTATCGCGCTTACCGCCACACTCAGAGAAATTTAATGGTAACTTAGACTGAATTTAATGAAGAGTTAAAATAAAATGACTCATAACTCATAATTCTCATTACACTTTTAATTACCATTACATTTTTCTGAACGCAGCCGTCAGATTTTACGCTTATGTGGACGTTAATTAAATCAGTTTAAATAAGGATCCTCCTCAAGAAATTTACTTCTTCACAATAATAATAACTAGAATTAAAACATAAATGCAGTTTGAGTGTGTAATATTACCACAAATAAAGCATTTTGATATCACTCACCACAAAGTTAACCCACCAGAATTGCATCTATATCTATAGATAACGTAGTTATAAAACTCGTCAGAAACGAAGTGAAGCAAATATTGTGTAAAAACGTGCGATGAATTGAAGCCACACTCGAAATGATGTTAGAGTTACAGATGCGAACTCCGAATTAACTACGAACAAACTTTACAAGGATTTTCCGTGAAATACTAAACAATATTAGCAAAATTCGCATTATTTTCTAATTTTGATGGTAGAATTTGAGTATCAAATAGTCTTTTTAGCATAGTTACAAAACAATTTGAGCAATGTAGTCTTTTTAGCATAGTTGGTAAACTATGCTAAAAATACTGTTGATCTTTAGAACAAGCTACTTTTACCCACTATCAAACTTAATTCAAAAGATCTCTTTCATTTTAAATTAAAATTATAGTAGGTGAAAAAGTCTTTTCATATTTGTTTTCATAGCTTTATTTGAAAAAGTCTATTTAACTTTTTATACAAAACAGATAAAAAGCACTAGAAATCTCTTTGACGATTATGACGATGAGTACGACGATTCTCAAAAATGTAAGAAGCATTATTTGTATGGAAGATAATATATTATACAAATCTTGCAATAATATATTACACATAAAAGTGATCATAGATGTAATCAGATTGATTGAGTATAATTTCATAGATTCACAAGTCATTCACAAGTCACAACACGTAAATATCAATGAACATTTGGCACTTTTATTGGATCAGATAAAATAAATGTTGTAATAACGTAGGAACTTATTGAAAATTACTATCAATTATTAGCCACCAGCAAGATCGTAAATGGATATGTATCCACATATTTTTCACCATACCACAGAAGATGGTATCTATAATTGGCATATCTGAACGTACACAGTAGATCATTTAGTTTTCTTAATAATTTTCTATTGGATTTTGCCCGGAGCGGTCCCCGCCGGTCTAGCCAGCTTTGTTGCACCTTTTCACTGGTTCTGCATAATCAATCTGGTGAGCGAGAATATTTTAGAAATTCACAAGTAAATTTATATCTACCTTTAAATCTTAATGTATGCTCGGTTTGAATTTATGATGTGAAACGTAGAATTATTACGCATAGAAATATTATCTTTTACGCAGTGTGAATTTTTAGTGTTGAACTTTTCATGTAAAATCTTATACAAAACATGGTAATCTCTATAAGTTAAATTATATAATTTACAAAATATAATGAATATTGTTAGGGACCACAAGTTCAAAATTGTTTTTTGCAGATCTATTCCCACCAAGTCCCAAATTTTAATAATTTTATACAATTACCTACAATTGAAGCCAATTATCTTCTTGTGACTGATCGAATCATCAAAAATGATTCTAATTTGTCTTTAAAAACGATGACGCTGAATGATCAGCACTCAAAAGATATCATTTAGTAGGTGTGACCGGATGAGGTGACGCTGCATGTCTGTTTGTCCGAAGCCGCTAGCAATTTAAAATACAATAATCCTATTACAAATCCCACTGAACAAATTAAATTATTACTATGGTGTCAAGGAAAGATTCGACCTATCTTGAATCGAGCAACTCTCTCCCTCACTTTTTAGTTCTAAACAAAATCTAGTAGTTTTATTCTATCATTATATTTTAAATATAGTTTAATAAAATATATAACGTAAGTTATTTTCTAAGTCCACTCCATCATGTCTTGGTTTACTAATTTCTGAAATTAAATTTTATTTGTATTGTAAAATTTTATTTTATGCTGATTTCGGACCATGTCTACACTGACAATAACTGGACCATGGCCTACATGGTTTAATTAAAATTTAAGTCACTTTTATACATTTCATACACTCGGTAATTAGTGTTATTCGAATAAATTAAAATTATGTTATTTGCCATTAGAAAAAACTTAGTAAAGATTTATGAGAAATTAAACCTTATCCTGTACTAGGTATGTGTGTGTAGCATATTGTGGACTAGTGTATACTTGTTTCTTAACTTGCAGAGTAAAAATGTATATAAATAATAATTTCTGTTTTAACTTAACATCATCGATAACATGAATCAGTTGCGGCCGCCAGCGTGTTATAGGACGTGGGCTTGAAGTAGCTTATTGTGGGGATGCAGGTAAATTCGTTGTCACGGTAGTTTACTGTAGGTATACTGTATGAAACTAACTTGGTAAATAATACCAGGTTATATTGTAGGACAGAATACTACAGCTTTAACGCTTATAAACTTTAATATTTTGTGGTATTTGTTCCCAGACTCCTAAAAACCAAAAGGATCTAGTATGTTTAAATTTTGAACGTTTAAATAATTCTCAAGAATCAGAAAACATCTATATTATAGCAAAACAACGTTTACCGGATTAGCTAATACATTACATTTACTAATAAAAATAATATTGAGATAGTAAAAACTGCTTGTCTTATTCTGGTATTTTTGAAACGTCACTGGGAAGACAAAGACGGACCTTGAAGTGCAGTTTCATATCAGACAACTGTATATTTTGTAAATAAATATTCGTCACTTTACAACTGTCGTTAGTTCTTGTCTTACTTTCTTATAATATTCAGAGCGAAGCTTGGCTATAATATATTTATTAATTAATGTCATGCTAATTTGGTGCATACCGCACTTCCTAATTACGAGAGGAGCATAATATACATTATCATAATGTTTGTGTTGCATGCAGATTAATGCGCTAGTGTCCACAGAAGCTTGAATGGGCCAATCACATGTGAAGTTGTTTTTAGCACACTGTTCTTATGGTTTGAATGAATATTAGAATAATATGATTATATTAGATGTCGATTTTTCCAAGTGCATGGTAACTTCTTTACACCAGGAACAACAGTGGTAACCAACCACGAAAAACCTTTGATATTATAATCTCAGGGACCCTCTGCAGGGACATACTAATATGGCACTTTCCATCAGGTGACACGGATGAGGATAATAATTTTGACAGTAGGTAAATGTTTACTACCTAGTAAAAGTTGGCGGTGAACTAGAAATTTTGTAACTTTGTTTTCGTCTTCATCATGGGAAATAATAATTATAATATTATGACTTGACATTATGACAAAGTAATATTTAAATATTAAATTAAAATGTAATAATATTAAACTTGTCTCATATTTTATAATTACAATATAACGATTGTTACTTTCTGTAGAAAATTTAAATTCTACCCTAAAACTTTATCAATAGACAATAAAGCAATAAACTAATAGTGACTCAAAGAAACAAATTCCTACAATAACAACGACAACAACAAATATTTTTAATACAGTAGCTTGATTGCGAAAATCTATCTCGAAGATGGCATTAGTCCAACAAGACACATTTAACTTGGATACAAACAAAAAACATTATGCTTGTAGTATTTACGACACTTTGTTAGCCAATTTTATCAATAACGGAAATAATAAAATGCTACATTATTTGACTTGTCTTTACTTTTCGCCAGTTGTTTCTTTTTCGGGTTCCGTACCAAAAGGGTAAAAACGGGACGGGATATTTAAGGAGGGCTCCCATACAACAAACGTGATTTTTTGGCCTTTTTTGC
>DWTA01000065.1:0-15842 GCA_018236805.1 Plebejus anna | reverse complement strand
TATCTATAAGGGTTCCTTTGCCATTTTGGCTACGGAACCCTAAAAAGGCAACACACCGATATTGTCTGTCGTTCGTTAGTCGCCTGGCAGACAGCGTACACAGTGTCAATCTTTTTTTCGCTAAGGGGGTAAAAGAATTAAATAAATTAAAAGAGGAGGAAGTAGAGTCAAAACGATTTGACATTTATGGAAAAAGATTTCCCATTCATCGCGAGACCAAAAAGCCTGTACTTTGCATTTCCTCGTCAACGCCTTAAACGCTAATCGCGTCTGTGAAGATCAATTGCCTTTTCAAGCCAGCATTGTTCGAGCCCGACGACGCAGGCTCACTCGACTCCAACTCTCTCAAAGGAACCCTCACACCCACACGAGTAATCTTACAATTAAAACATTTTTTCGCACACCAAAATATCTTCTAACACAATATACACAAGCGCGAGAGTCCCCTGAATGCTCATTGTCTACTCAGATAAGCTGACGGATTCAAAAGTGCCGTATTTAATTAGAACTCGGTCCGTTGTGAACTCTGTCTCAACCGAGCCGGATAATGCGAGGCTTTACCAATTAGTTTATGGTAAGTTTGTACAATTTTAATGAGATTTGTCTTCTCCGCAACATTTCGGGTCTGTTTTATAATTTGTCAACTGCCTTTAGAAACAAAGTGCCATCGTCTTCATTAGGAGAGCGATCAAAATTCTTTTGAAGTTTCCCAAATTTAATGAATATTTTATTTTTCTTATAACCCTAAATCACGGTGTTTTTATGGCTTAGCTTTAAAAAATTCTCTTTAATCATATTGAGTATCTTTTTACTTGTCTTTTAAACTTTTTAAGTATATATAACATAATCTTTGGTATAACGCAGCTAACGATTTGAATTGTGTTATTACTTATTATACCTATATAAACTGTTTTAATGTTTTTTTAGCTAAGTGCAACATTTTATACATTGAGGTTCACATTTAGAAGTTTACTGTAAACAAAAAAATATAATTAATGTTATGTTTTGTTTTCGTCATAGAAAAGACACAAACGCGTTCGGCGCTAATATATTTTATTATAAAACATTACTTTCACTGTTAATTTTTTAATTTTGTTAAAATCAGGCAACCGCAAGCTGCAACGGTTGAACCTAATAAGTTCTAGACTAAAAGCTTGGCCCTAGAGCTTTCATTAGTTCGTTCAATACAAATATTAATATACCCCCGCTTCGCCGATCAAAACGATTCATTGCTAATTAATGGCATAAATAAATTAGCACTAACCAAAAGTTGGGTTCAGCTGAGTAAAAAATTAAACGAGTGAAAAGCTTAATTAACACGACCTCGGTTTTATATCAATATTTATAGTTTAAGACACCCTCCACGTTACACGATGTGCGAAAAGCCCGCGCGCGTTACTAACTAAAGCCACTGGTTTTACTATGTTGTATATTATTATTTACGTGTTGCGACACAAGAAGAAGATTTATGTTTAAGAAATTGTATATTTTATTTTCTGTATGTAATTATTATACCTGAGTAGTGTTGAAAATGCACCTTTTATACGAATTACGACCAAACTGATTAATAAATTTATTTGTTATCTCATGAACACAAATACAAATTGTATGTAATATTAAGTAATTATATCACTTATATTCGTATAAGTACATTGATATTTTTTTTACTTCAAGTGAGATTACAAAATGTTAACATAATATAATTTTTAAACATGCCACATCCGATATTCCTGCACCTTGTAACCTCAACTACTCGACGTCATAATTGCATAAGGCGTAAGAGCAAGCGTCGGCAGAAACGCTAACTAATTGCCATTGAAAAAAGGCGAAAGCCCGGTTGAAAACATTTCCCGGCCACCTTTGAAGTTTTTCTAAAACCTGGGCCTTTTGCGCGTGGGCTTGATAAGCCACACTACATAGAAAGCGTAATAAGGTACTTTTAATGCAGGTGTGATGTGCTCCTACCGTATAAAGATGAGTGATGCTTTGTGCCACATCTTGTGATGTAATGGTTTTCTTTTGGGGCGTTTGACGGGATTATTAGGGTGCTGAGTATATACGGTAATTCCCTAATCTGCACAATAAATTAAATTAATTTTAGAAAATTTAAAATATCTTTATATTTATAGATAGCGACTTATAATTTGATAAAGTCGTGAATTTCTAGCGTAGCAAACGTCAGGATAATAATGGGAGCTAGTCAGTAGAGACAGACTGTCGTAACAGCAGATTAAACTTGACACAAGCTTCCCTTGAATACTGTATTCGGTTCAGCTCTTTGGAATAATCTAGGATAACTTATTGCTAACTATAATTACTATCTTGTAACCGGTATAGTTTGTGTATCGAGATTTTGCAATAATTTACACTGAAATAAAATAATTCAAAGAACTTTTTTGTTGCCGTCAAATTAGATAAAAATAATATATCTATGAATGAAGGCTTGATTTGACTTTGTAGAGAGTGAGTAAACCGTAGTAGTTTATCGCAGTACGGAAAGTCGGAATCCATACTTTTTTCAGTATAAAAGGAGGTAGGCACACATTTAAATTTCATTGATATAAACGGATATTAATTAGACAATGATCTATTTCCTGTGCAGTCTTCAAGTTGAAGCTGAAAGTTGAAAAATATTCATATTATATGAAAATGTATGCGTCCGCTCGGACAGAGATCGTGACAATAGTTGTAACACATCGTCATTGTAAGACGGATGCTCGTCCACACCTCCGCATTGTTCCTCCGGACTCCGGTAATGGTAACACTCGCCCACGGCCCGCGGGTCACTAATTATGTACATATCTATGGCTACTAGCTTGTTTACATCCTACGACACGATCGCAGTAAGATTCAAAGATGTTTTAGCGCAACAAGTGATGAAATCGATTAAACAATAAATAAATATTGGATTTTTTTAAATGATTAGTAAACTTAGAGTCCACAAAGACCTGAAATTCGTTTTCTTCTTTCTAACTTTTAAATTAGTTACTGCACTATAACTTTAACCAGCTACAATTTAGAACAACCTAAAAATAGTAGAGATATGAAAGTGTACCAAGATTGTATGGGTTTGTGACAACTGTTATCACATAATATTGTGAATTTAGGAAAATCTCTTTTACTCAATTACAAAAAATAATAGTGATATAATAAACATTTATCGTAATTCGAAACGTTATCGTATCGTCGTCCGTAGCACAGCTGTAATACAAGTTCTACACAATAACACATTGTCTACCGAGAACTTCTGTTGAATAATTATAATAGTGTTGTTCTCCTGACACGTTTCCTTGTCTACCGAAGTTTTTCAATTTAAGTTACTAGTGTGGAGGCCAAAGTAAAATGGAGTAATATTGTATGTTAACAAACTGAATATACAAAAGAAGCAACGTAATACGACATTGTAGAGTAATACTCGGCGAATTAAAATCATTTATTATTATTATTATAGATAGTTAAAGTTAAAGTTAAAGTCTAGTAACCGATACCGAGAGGGAATCCATACTAATATTATAAATGCGTAAGTGTATCTGTCTATCCGTCTGTTGCCTCTTCACGCCCAAACCAATGAACCGATTTTGCTGAAATTTGGTATGGGGATATTAATTTTCTTTGGGATACTTTTTATCCCAGAAAAATGTGCGGTTCCCGCGCTATAAACGAATTTATGCACAACGGAGTTGCGGGTGTAATATAGCATCTTATAAATTGAGATCTTACGAACAGCCATCATTACCAAAAACATAAGAGGAAACGATTTATCATTATTACACTAATAGTTATCGATAGCCGAAAGAAGCGGCATGAGTTGCGTTCTGAAACTGCTTTTGAGCGCGCCGCCGGAGTGTTGGCTGCATTGTTTTCAAATCAGTAACAGTGCCGGTTCCGCCACCGACACAACTCGTATTAATTACACCTAATTGAATTTCGAATTGGAACGATGACATTTGAATTTTGGCGGGATCCGCTCACTCGGTAGTGATGTGCCACAAAGGTTTCGATTGCCACAATCAGGACCGCCCGCTGCTATGCATAATACGCTCAGAATCGACCGACAACCTCCAATAGATCTGTATGTAATGAGAATTATCGGGATTGCTCCTGTTGTCGGTGGGCTCGAGTCGGCCATTCGCTATTATTATACCGTTAATAGCATTCTTTAATACACCCCTCCATTCACGTCGATTATTTTGTATTGTGCTCCCTTTATTAAGAAAAAAACAGTAATCTGTTAGTTTATTAGCAGCGTTACTTGCCAAAAATTCCTCTGTTTACATTGTAGAGTTGTAAATACACGTATATTGCTTGATGCAATTACCGAATATTATACTTGTAGTCTTTTCAAGTAGAACTGGTGTCTAATAAAAAAAGATGACGGTGTTTAATTTTACCAATATGAAACAAAAAGATTTTGCTCCAAATACCATTATAACCTCGTTGCAACTTCGATAATTCAGAAAACAATATACTTCGGTTTTGTTTAGAGCAAAAGAAATCAATCCCATCCCATTTATTTAAACGATGCTTTCACCCGTAGGTAAGAAAGGTGAAAGTAAATTGTGCAATATATTGTCAACATATCACACAATGCTATTATGTCCTTTGTGACTTTACAACACCTGCGTCCTGCAATGGGAGTGCCAAATTATGACAGATGTGAGTACCTACCACAGGTTCTGCACTTTGTAGTCTCCAATTATGACTGACAGTGTCTAATGATCTCATAGCCTTTTCTTAGTCAGGAAAACTTTGATATTTTGAGCTTGTACATCTCCTTCACGGGGTCCGTGGTCGGCTACGCTAGGACCCTAATATTTAAAATGAGTTGCGGACCATATTTTGGTTCCTGCGGATCACTGGAACCAGTGGTCTAATTTAATGCAGTTACAAATAAAAATGGAACCCCTTCTCTTGCATGATCGCGCCGAGCCCCGCCGGCCACGTGGGGCATCCCGCGGCGACGCTGATCGCCGTCGAGCGCCGCTTCACGCTCTACCTCAAGTGGACAACACTAGTTCTAATTTTGAAAACATTATGCAAGTACATACTATAAAATGGTTGGATTTTTATTAATTTGATGTAATGCCATATTATATAATATTATATTGAATATAATTTCAATCAACATTTCATTTAATATTATAAGTCGACTTATTTACATTTATGTCTTACAGGATTTTAAACGATTTTAAAAATTTATTTTGTCATGTAATCTGCGTCTGAGTTAAAAGTTCTACTATCATAATATTATACCAGCCTATTAGGGGAACATAACATAGCTCTAAAATTCTAAGCTAAAAGATAGGCGATATTATCACTATTTTAATCTCAGTACAAAAGTTTCATACTTTGATATGCGTGAAATTATTAATCTCAGTAGTACCTGCGAAATGCTTTGAAGTAACACATCAGAACAATAGTGAGTAATGTCGAGTCATCGCCGGTAGGATAAGGGTAACGCCCGATAGATTTAATTATGGTTCAAACTACGAGACTAGGCTCAAATTAATATTTAATATCAATCTTTTTTGACTCCTCTCGTGGTTTGGATCATAGATGATAACAATTTTTTTCATTTACCTTGTACAACTTAATAATGAGGGAAGAGTTCACATCAACTTAGCGTAATTTAGTTAAGGTTCGTAAATTTAAATAATTGATAACAATATTATTCAACTGGAGACACAACTATAAGAAAATTTTAGTAGCATGTAAATATCCAGTATACAAACGTTGGAACCATCAACTGAATTTCTGATCTGGAGCGTGCTCTTATCATCCAAAACCCTCTGTTCTGTGTACCCTGAAAGACGATTTCAATGTGGAACAAACGGGGACGAGTTAATACAATACTGCAACAGCCGTTCAGTATGGATGTGAACATAACCAATTTAACAAATTTAACAAATCTGTATCCTTGCTTAGCATCAAGTCGTCTTGGTACATAAATGCTTAATATGTAAGTCATAAATCATTATATAATTGAGGTACAGTAAAACATTAGTATATTAGTTACATAACTAGTATAAAGTACGTAGCATGTGATTATTATCAAAGTTTCAGATAGACTACAACAGTGCACGTAGCATAACACAAACCATAGAGCCACGTCACATTCGAACATCCAAACCTAATTTCCTGTCTCAGATACAACGTCCATGGCTAAGCCTAAAGACAAATACATTGGACCTGGGCCAGCATAAATAGACCCACAGAACCCCTCGCCACGACTCACTCGCTGGAAATTAGAGGGGAAATGGGACAGATTTGTACAGATCAATTTATACTGGAACATAAAACTATGTACTGGTATGGAAGCGGCCTAAAGGAGGGTTGAAAACTGGTACCGCTCAGCACATATCGGAAAATACAATACAAGATTGTGCTAGAAAATTTAACGAACATTAGATATGTGACTCATTAAAAATCATACATGCATAACCACTCGCGCGTCGCAGTCGCACCACTCACCTGACGACCGTCGGCAGGTAACGCTAGAGTGGTAGACGGCAAACGTACGTACCATATAAATGTACACAAGTATTGGCTAAATTAGTCTCAGTTCTACCTTAAAAGTAGGAAGGAACAACAGTTTTGTAATAAAGTCGTAAATTCTTGCAAATGTAATTCCGAATTTACAACTGAAAAAGTTTTCTAAACAAAAATGTCCATGAAATACAAACGTTACTAAAATACAACAATCATTAATTTGGCTCAAAAATCGAGGAAGTCTGAATTTAAAGTTTGGTTTAACAGAAGCCTTACCGGAGTTACAGAACTTTCGACGACTCTCCTTCCTCCCTCTTTTTCACGTTCTTTTTTGTTAATTTCGGTCTGTAAACACCGAATAAGGTGCATTGGTTTCGCTTGTTAAGTTTCGTTTGGAAATTCCACTGAAATCACAAACTTTATTTCCCTATTTTAGTTTGTGGAAAGGAAGCAATGGAGAATTGAAAACGTTGGTTTTTTTTTTCAAATAGAGCATCTAGTTTACATTTTTTTAATTAATTAACGGTGTGTATTTTAAAGCTCTAAATAATGAATCAGTATACATAATTGTAATATAATTATCTATCTTATCTTATTTACAGTTTTCTTACGTAATTGAAAAATGTTTAAAGAACTTCAAATAATTTAATATTTAACTAATGTGGGTTGATTGAAAAATACACATAGACTGTTACTTCTCATACTCAGATCAACGAGACACGAATTATTCGTACTTAAATACTTTATAATTAAATCTTCCCAGAAAATTTTTTTATTTAAAAAAAACGAAATTTGATTGACAGGGTGATCCCTATTGTGCGAAAAGAAACAGGGCGGTTCATAGGTCGCGTTGGACTGTGCTCTATCAAAAGGTAATGTCACATCTTGATGGCTAAACAAAGATCTTCGTTTTATCTCTATTGAGCTGCTACGTTTATCTGTTACCCTTCAGAGTAGACAATAAGTCACCGATTTTGAATTTAAATTGGGTACAGTTTTTGCACAAGTTTAGAAGACGTGCAAATATTATTATTATGTATCGTGCCAATCCATGGCAACTGTCTTTGAGTCACGGATGGATTTTTTTCCAAGAGAAGACTTTTTATTAGACACTAGTTTCTATTACTCTATATTTTGTTTTTAGAAATATTTATGCTTGACCAAAATATTATATTATATTATTATACTTGAGGGTATCTTTCTCGTAGCAGATGCTGGCCAACGGTCTTCCTGGGAATAAGTGCAGTCATAAATTAAATCCTTTATCACATATTTATTAAATCATTACGCGTCATAAATCTATGGCAATGGGAGTGACCCACAAATTTGGGTCACAATGACCCACTCAAACTAGCATTAGCCCGTGTACCCGCCGCCTTTTTAACATATAATAAACTGCGCCGCAGAGATGGCTTTGCATATAAATCTCCTAATTACAGCGATTCAAAGTGCACTAATCTCGCCTAGCCTAGCTCATTTACATGGACAACGATTTTTCTATGACAATTAAAAATGATTTAGGGTGACCGGAATTCAGATGTAAGTGTACAGCTGGTAGGGTTAGCAGAAAACTTCGACGAGCAGTTATGATATTATGTAGCAAATATATTTTACAATTAATGTGGATTTTGTTACCCTTAATAGACACAACAAACTTTGTAAAAAGTAATTTCGTAGTTAAATGAGAATGACGTTACAACTAGAAAAATTAGATATGCTTGTAATACGTCTCTTTTAGCAGAGAGTACAGAGAAGAGAAATGCAAATTTTGAAACTAACTTCTCCAAAAACAAAATAGAACGAGATCACTGTGTAGCTGGCGGAATATAAGTTGAAGCTAGTCGTCCTGAATCTCTACACTCGTATTCTGCTAGCGGTACTCTTGATGAGCGTGTATCACAAAAAACTCGTGACACGCCATAAAATGGATTAATGCAATTGAAGGTTGCTTAAGCATTGTGCACCGGGACAATGCGCCTGTCCCCGGACATTCGCTATTCACACACGAATTTATTATATTAAATAGAAATTAACATATTACAAGCTATAGCGAGGTGAGAGAGCCGTTTGTTCTCATTGTTGCTCCTCAAAGATTTATATGTATATGTAAACACGGGACGTACGGCCGGCAAATTAATTATCTATGACGATACTCGCACGTCGTTGTAGCATCTATGGCCGACGATATAAGGAGCATACGAGCGTGACGAGATAAGCATCATGCGCTGTCGCAACGAAAAGATGAGGGACATAATCTTTATGCAAAGTAAACTTAACGAAGCATTGTCGCAAATGACTAATATTAGGTAATATTTTAAGTGGAAACTAGATAAGCGGTTGATGATGTGACACTTTCACTTAATCTTGTCGTATAATCGACTCGGTTCGCAACATTATAAAGCGGTTTTAATGAATTGTTAATTTACCAACAAAGAAAGTCTATGAAAGAAATTAGTCGCTTTATTATGGTGCAAGTGCTATGCTATACTGGTCAACTTGATGGACAGTTTCATAATTAGTACAATACAAATTTTAATTATGATGATGGACAGAAAATTTAAATAAAATTCGTATTGTAAGAGGAGATTTTGAGATATTTTTTGAAACGTCCGTTCCACAATATTGCAGTTAGGTGTCACATTGTGGAATACCAACCACCTTCAGAGAGTATAAGTAGTCTTGCAAAAAATAATTTGATGTAAAAAGCTTGCTCGGGGCCATCTCTGGAAAATTATAAAAAAACAGATGAACGTTAACAATTAACATTAACAACTACATAACATTATAAGCAATAATGAATAGGTAATGCAACAAACACTAAATTACAACCTATAAATTCAAACTAATAATATGACCGCGATGATACTATCATAAAACATTGGCAGATTGTATTTAATCCAAAACATAATGGGGAGGGGTAGACCAGTAAGCGATGCAGACAATATGCTTCGAGGTTCGTTAGTTCCGCGAGTGTCTCCCGGCCGGGTGTCCCGGGGGTTTCCATAATAATATGCTGACAATCAACCACTAATATATTATTATGTTTTATGTTTATATACTCATATATATATTTAGGATCTTTTCAAATTGGAACACAGCACCTTTGACCTTGCAGTCAAAATTATATAATGCTAACAGTCAACTGCAACATTGCACTTATTATGCATAAAGTTATTAACCTTTCCTTAAATGACTCTAATAAAAAAATCGAAATCTGTTGCATAGTACCAACCTAAGCCTAAACTTACAAACATACATTTCACCCTTCAGTTTAATATGCTCGATACCAGCAAAATGTGGAATGTAATACCCACAAAATACGAGTAACTTTCAAACTAATTTGTTTTAATCACAAAAATCAACGCATATGCTTCTGTCAACCGCCGTTTTATAGAGCGCAGAAAAAAGCTTCAACAGGGAGCTTAAACCAAATCAGCCGATTGTGAAATGCATTGTCCAGGGCCTCGCAATAAATCCCTAATCCCTTATGAAAGGGATAACCGACGCCCCCTTTAAGTGGTTGTTTAATTTTATTGACGAAATAATTGTTAAATGTGTGTGCCGCCGTCCTGACGCATCGCAAATATACCGCTTCATTTAATTAAGTGTTTTGTTTAGGGTTCGTTTGAGTGACTAGATTTTAGGCTTTTGTACTATATGTATAATTTATACGGTGCTAGCTCATAGTACTTTCATACTTCTGAATGCGAAATTATGTCTGCCCTAAGTTCACATCATCACATTTAAATATATCTATACAAATGTTTAAATATATCTATAATTGGCTTAGCTATTTTACACGATGTTGAGATGTTTTGTAGATCATATAGGTAATTTTTAAATTATAGAAGCTTTACTTACAATGTCCGTATAATCAATCTTCCTTAAATACTGACAGTAACAATAATTAAGAGAAGTGGAACGCTGTTTTTGCGAAAAACAACCTCATCAAATAACAAACTAACAGACAGTAGTTAACATAATTAAAATTTAAATCATTCCTAATTCTAGTAGGCACAGTAAATCACCATAGGCGTAAGACATTACTACCAACATTAAGATAATATCTCCTACATACAAAAATGTTCCTAAAAAATTGAAAGCAATAATTGCTGACATTTAAAAATTACACTCGTTTTGTTTCCTACATGAAAACACGTAGGTCCTAAGACGCCGAACTTGTTGACAGACTGAGCGACTGAGCTATAACAAATACACTACTGCACTCACAAGCCCTTTGAATATTAGAAATATAATAATTGTAGAGAAAGCATTGATCATTCATATTATTCTTTAAACAAGGCATCAAATATAATTGAAAGATTTAAAAGCAACTTATTATATTTAACTTTCGAAATGTAATATATTTAATAATTTGTGTCATTGGTGTTAATAGTGAGACACTTCTTTTCTATTTTACTATCGGAGGGAAATTTCGATTACTTTATTTTATTTTCCTCTATAAATTTGCTTTCTTTGCTATTTTGTAATCGCTCCGCTCCTCTCGGTCGCGGCCTGAAGTACGGAGTACCAGCATCGTACAAACTGGTATGAGGACTACCGTAGCAGAAGTCTCGACATTGTCTCATGTTGAATGCCTCTGTAGATAGACAGAAGTCATCTCGAACAATCACTCACAAAATTGACTAACCGTTGTTGTACACGGCCGATTTCTTTGTTATTTCAATTGGGTTTTTAAGTTTTTGTTTGGACTTTACAGCTGTCATCATCATCAGCATATTTTCTTCTCCCTTATCCCTTATGTTGCATTATTAAAATACATTAATAAATTTAACTAAAAACGATGGCTTCAAAATACAAGGAGTTATACAGATTACAGGTAGCTTACAAAACACGAGTTAACACTATTAAATTGTACTAAGCCTTTTGAAGGCGATCTGTGAGAACAAACGTAAGGCTAACTAGAAGAAGAATAACCAATTGACAATTGTTCCAAGATCAACCAGAGATAGATCAAACAACATACTGTAGGAATAAAGAGACATTATTATCATTCAAGACGTATCGATAATCTAAATGACAATAACAGCGAGCGTGTAACACGGCGGGGCTGTATGTGTATTGTTCTATAGGAACTTTGGTCAGCCTTAAGAATCTTAGCCATTGTCTTGCTACCGACATTAGTAACGCGACTGACTGAAAAATTAATGAGCGCGTATGTTTTGTTTGTTATGTTGTAGCAGCTCTTGTGATGTCTTCATAATAGATGACTTACTCATCGCCGTTCTGTGTTGCAAATGAACCATTTTTAACAGATTTTAAATTGATCCAAATAAAAGACCGACAGGAATAAGTACTCAAACAAATTGCGGTTGGCATATGCTGCAAAGTGTCTTCGATGAATATTTTCTACGCACCCTTCTTTAGATAAGTGTGAGTTCTAAATGTCAAAGGTAATAAACGGTATACACAATTTTATGTTACCTCTCTCGTTTTTCATATTAATTAAAGAGGAAACATGATATTTTAACGATCCATTTACACCGAAATATACGTATATATTACTATCACACTACATAATTGAAACTAGAACAAATCAAATATTGAGTCGGAATCAACACCTCAGTTTACCCATCTGCCCGTATCAGTTTACGGAATACGCGTATTCTTGTTTCAACTGAGAGTTTCGGTAATTGTGTACAATAGGACTTGTCACTCAGCGGACAATGGGACGCTTATAGTTTTTGTTTCGCAACAATAACATATGAATAGACATGAACAGATTAGGATCGGTGTCGTCGGCAGAACAGGCAGATGTCTTTATTTTATTGCGATTTTTTGTAGCGTAAGCTAGCGGGGTGGTAATCTGGAGCATCGATATGTAGATTATAGATAAAAACCTGTAAGGCAAATAAAAATCATTTTGACAACACCAACGTTAAATGACGTAGATACTGGTTAAAAATAATATTTGAGATGGGTAGCGTATCCAGTTTAATAGACAAAACAATGGTGCCAGTTCATTATTATTTATGGGGCTGCGCCCTCGTAAAAACAGTATTCCGCGGTAATCTTACATCATGACGTAGGTCTACTCTTTGTCTATGCCAAATTTTACCAAAGTCGACCCAGTAGTACTGAAACAAGCAAACACACAAACTTTTCCTCTTTATCAGTAAAGAAGGAAATTATAAAAATTCTAATGAACTTCATGTCACATTTAGGACAGAGTCTTCTGGCACTACCATCAACTTCTTTTCAAATGTCATCACTTATTTTGACGTTGTTGCTGACGCTCCGTACACGCAGAGAGGATTAACCTACGAGTGACGTCATGAATATAAATTTAAAACCATCGCAAACACTAACGTGACCTGACAGCATCAATTGTCGGGAACCTATTAACTGTACCCGGATTACTCTGTTGTTTGTACTATCAACGTATAAAGGCCCAATAGCATAATATTATGTTTTGGTGAGAATATTTCGATATATAGGTACCTACTCGATATCGATGTGCAAAGATTTATAATAATTATTATTGTAAAAGACGGCCGCAACCCGTTGCGCCAAAATTCGTTTATCGCGCGGAAATCGTACATTTTCTGGGATAAGAAGTATCTTAAGTTCTCTCCGGGACTCAAAGTATCTCCGTATCTTTCGGCAAAATCTATTCAGTGGTTCGGTCGTGAAGAGGTAACAGACAGAGTACAGACCTACAGACGGACAGAGAGATGGACAGACCAAGAAATGTTGACAAGGATGGAGTTATAATGTTGCTGCTCACAAGCAAGCTAGTTTTAGGGACTAGATCGATATTTCTGCTTATAAAACTTATATAACGGGTTACGGGACCTTTAGGTTATATTAATCACAAAAACATAATATATTATGTCGAAGCCTTAGGCGATCCTCTATAAATCTATTTAATTCACAGCCTCCAGATATCTCTAAATCATGTACCAACAATTCAGTACAATTTTCTTATTAAGAAACTTTCAGCTGTATAAAACTGGTCGTTTGAAAGTCTTGTACATGATTATCTTCCGGTAATAATTCATATGCAATGTCAACTGTTTACTGTTGCACAGTTATTAGGTACTGAATTTATGTATTTCAAAATCGATTGTATTTGAAACTATTAATTCTATGAAATGCCAAGTAAAAATCGTTTGATTTCTCTATGATATTATGTTGAAATCATAGAGAAATCATAGTATAACTAGCTAGTCTGTGATCATACATTTTAAAGCTTATTATAATAAAGTTGAAATAATTTTGAATATTTTAACCTCGAGCTTGCGCCAAACAACTAGAATTACAAAAATAACTATCGTAAGAATACGCAAGACATCTTCTAATAAAACATCTTATTACTTCTAATATATACCTTACCCTCCACTACAGCGCAGATTACCTTACCTTACATCCTTTACCTTTCAGACAGTCGCATTCATACTACCTCTTCCTCAATCAGATTGAACCTTACGCCGTCGGCATAAAGATGCTCTCGGAGGTTACTGGCCGGCACCAGCAGCATGTACTGGGTCCTCCGCAGCGGGAGTCCATATGTCTTGTGGGTCCACAGTAGCGGGATTTACGCCAAAATCACGTGACGCCCTCCGGCCTTAGACGACATTTGCATATTGAGTTACGGCCGATAGTCACGCGGGTCGAGACTATTCCGATACATACTTGAATTCGATTTCACAGCTCGTGTTTATAAAGTCCCACTGAATTGCCAAATTGGACAAGGCATATTCAAGTTTAAAGACAACTAATGAGTTTGTATCTTTTTTACTCTCCGTGTAAGAAAATGAATAATATTAACGCTATCAAGATGTATGAAATCTATAAAGTTACCCAATTACGCTACGCTATAAATGAATCACAAAAAAATCACATTATATCTTTCTATTATATTTCCTGTTAAAGAATGTTTACTGTTTTAGATATCTACGGTAGAGTCCAGCATACTAATAATGAAGTCAAAATAATACACAATATTTCTAAAAACTTACGATAGAAATTGTATTTATAATATTAACACTTACAATATATTATTGGCGGTGCATAAATGAAATTGATTTTACTATCTCAAAGGCCCAGGCTTCTTCGAAAGCCTGTCTAATTACTCAAAGCTAATAAAATACACTTGTACACGAACAATGGTTTAACAAAAACGGTAATCTCGTGCCTTGTCAGAATAAATCCAAAGAAAAATACTAAGTTTCAGCTTTTATGACCCCTCGGTGTAGTAAAGAATTAAGTAATGGCTTCATTGAATTTTAAACTTTGTGTGTTCGTAATAAAAATATTTTTAGTACACGTAACTATTATGTTATTATACTTAAATGCCGAAAGTTTTAATTAATTCGTAATTAGCTGTGGTAATAGGACTGTTACATTTTGTTAATAAAAAAAAATAGAATGCGTCTATAAAGTAATTTGGGTCCTTTCGTCTTTCACAGCCGTTTGTGAGCATCAAATTATAAATTAGAAGCTTATTTATAATGTGCAATTTCATAGTAGGAAATAAATACGAAAACACTTTACAAAAATTGGACAAGTGCGAGTCGGACTCACACACGAAGGGGTACCGTCATAGATTATAGAGCAAAAATAGGCCAAATATTGTGTTTTTTGTATGGGACAGACAGACAGGTGGACAGACGGACAGACAACGAAGTCTTGGTAATTTGTTTTTACCATTTGGGCACGGAACCCTAAAAAAGGAGCACAGAATTTTTGAGGAATAAAATAAAACTAAAATTAGCGAACTGAGCAAAATTATATTGGTGAAGAAAAAAATACAAAAAGCTCATTGATCGTATAGCAGCAGTATAATATGTCGAAACCATGGCACTGTTTGTTGTTGGTCCATCAGGATGATTATGATGTCAAGGAATCAGACTCAATAAATCACGTCCCCGCCTACAAAATGTATCTTTGTTTTCCACAATACAACGAGATCTCATTGCATTGCGGTCGGACCTTTTCGAAATCATCCGCCAAAACTACCTTGTGTTTGCAGTTTTCGAATAACATTGCATTTAAATTTCAACCTTCAAGGGCTGACTTAAGATTGTATGCCAGATGAGGTAGCAGTAGTTTCGAAGTTGTAAAAGTATATCGAAGTCGGCCAAATGAAGCCATACGTCAAGAGTCCGTCTGTTAGGCTGAACCACTTGGGTTTGTGGTCCGTTTATGGGACATATTTCAATATGCTTACGAGGTCCGATCTGTCCGTTTGTTTCGGAATCGCCTGAACGTTTGCCAAGAATTCCGCTTATATTTTTGATAAAGGGTTGTTTCTATCTCTCGTGATGAACAATTAGTAAGGGTCAATTCAGACCGCAACGCGACGAGGCGAGGCGAGGCGCGGCGCGGCA
>DWTA01000064.1:0-16073 GCA_018236805.1 Plebejus anna | reverse complement strand
CGGGGGCGGCGCGGCCGGCGGCGCGCGCGCGGAGGGGCCGCAGGGAGCGTGCGGGAAGGAGCGGAGCGGGGGAGGACAAGCGTGCAAAGCGCTGTACCGGTGGCGGCTCGAGCTCGGCGGGCGCCGGACGTTTCTTGCCCGGCTCCGAAGTCGCGCTCGCTGCCGGCTGCTGGGCTGCGGCGGCCGTCTACGTGAAGCGAAGCGTCGCAGGACGGGACGGAAACAATAACGATGTAATAGATGCACAGAATACACCTAAAGCTCGGCGTAAGGTGATATTATGCGAAGATAAAAAAAATTAAACGGAAGCGTGAGTGCGACGGAAGCGTGACGCGGAACGGGACCGCGGCGAAATCAATAGAACAAGCTCTGCTAACATAAGCGGCGTCGCGGCGAGCGAGACCAAGCGGAAGAAGTCAAGCGAGCGCGAGCGAGCGAAGGCGAGAGCGTGCAGCCTGGTGGCGTACCGCGCCGCGCGCCTGCGCCTTAAGGTGCGCCTGCAGGTGCAGGGGAGGGTGGAAATAGCGGCAGGGGTCGCGGACGCAGCGGCCCTTGACGGCGTCCATGCACACCGTGACACAGCCGTCGTCGTGGGCGACCACGGAGGGCGGCGGGTGCGCGAAGCGACACTCGGGCTCGGCGCGCTTGCACGCGCCGCGCTGGAACTCCCGGCACACCTGCACCACCACACACAGCCATGTCCCCGCTCGCGCCCACACCGCGCCCGCGCCGCGCCTACCCCTACCCCCGCGACATCTAGCCGCGTCTCGCCCGAGTGTTCGTGTCCAGGTGTGTACGATACTATTTTAAACTACTCTCGCCTCAGAACATAGCGAGGACGAGGGATGGTTACTTTACTTGTATTGAGAAGTTTTGTGATTTGAAAATCTCGGTCGTCTCGACCGGACGCCGCTCATCGAGTAGAAAAAATTTAATTATATTGGTACTTTTACGTTACTGTTACGCATCCGTCGCATCATCGTCACATTTCAAATAAAAGTTTAGACACTTTCCAAATTTAAATTTTCAAAGTTAAAGACTGATATTATCATTATCTATTTCAATTTTCAGATACATTCTTATAGGCAGGAATATATTTTTATGTAAACGCAGGGAATGATCCTGCTCGAGTACCTAACACATACATAGTAGAAGAGCCGTGGTACTGTCTAGTGTATCGGGAGGCAGTAGGCACCCCGGGTAAGCGTGCGATGCTCACAAGCGCACGTGCGCCGGGCCAGTGCGCCCGCGCGCCGCAGACACACGGGGATAGGTGTTAGGCCTTAACTTTACTAGGCTCCGATGTTACATGGAAAATAATCATTGCTCGTATTATACGTACGATAGGAATCTCTGATATGTGAGCGCCAGAGTATCATTCGTTGCAAGAAAACTGTACCTATATTAGACAGCTATCAATCAAAGTTGCGTTAATGATCCATAGTTCACAACGACATCTAAGTAATGCTCCTTAAAAGAATAGTTTACATTAAAATAAAATCCATCCAAAACCTTTCAATAGCCAAACTGTAGTTTTATTGCCACGATGACATACAACCGTAATGATTATTTTCCCTCACCAGATGTAGTAGTGCGGCGACATCGGAAGCGCTACTCGCAACTCGACGTGTTCGTATAGTTACCTCGAGGCGGTCGGTGCGCGGCAGCTTCTGCTGCAGCACGGGCTGCTGCATGACGCCGAGCGGCGAGGCGGCGGCGGCGGCGTGCTCGTGGCCCAGCATGGCCGGCACGAGCTGCGGCGCGTAGTACTGTGCGTACGTCGAGCCGACGCCCGGCACGCCCGACAGGTACGGCGACGTCGCCTGTAATACGACATATCTCGCATAAGACGAAGCTCCTCACCGTCTGACCACAGACTAAAGCTGCGTTTTCATCGGAGATGTGTTGCGAGGAATGTGTTTTTGAGAACCAATAGAATCGTTTCATTGACGCGACCTCGCCATGACATCGCTCAGCGCGGCGGTGCTATTGGATCTTAAAAACACATTCCTCGCAAATCGCAACACATCACTGGTGGAAACGCGGCCTTACGCGAGCGCTTCAAACGGAACCACGACGAAGGACTCGCGCTATCCAAAACTGTGGTCAAAAAATATCACAAAACATTGTAATATTCACGAGCAATAAATAAACAAGCACTGAAAATACAATAAAGCGATCTAATACCGGCGTATTACAAATAAGGTGATTATTATGGCTCATAGTACCTAGGTAGAGCTCAATCATGCAGTTAGATAAGTAGGTAGTAAATATACATACTGAGAAGTTAAGGTAAGCATACGCATCTGATTAAACTACTTCTACCGACCACCGAGGACAGGGGAATTGGGAAGTAACACAAGGTGGAGTTTAGGATGAAAAACGTCCAAACTAAAATAAGTAGATTAACTTATATAATATCAATAATGTTACAAGTGTCCTTTGATATTGATCAACTGGAGCTAAGATAGAATCTGCTTTAGTAGGATAAAATAGATAAGACTATATTTGACAAAGCAGAAGACGACAAATCAACCGATATATTAACTTAGTTCCAAACTCATTTTAAACCCATACCATTTAAAAGTTTAATTCCTGATAGGGAAAACACCAAAATCTAATTGCAGGGAGTTGGGAAAAAGGATCGAGGGTTAGGAGGAAGTGGGTTAACAAACTCGGCTAATAGTGTAGGGTGGGTGGTGGCGCGGTGGTGGCGGCGACGGCTGGTGGTGGCGACGGCTGGTGGGTGTTACCTGCGGGGCGAGCAGGGCGAGGCTGATGGGATCCAGCGCGGCGAGGTGGCTCGCAGCGCCCGCTCCGCTCACGCCGCCCACCTCGACACAAAACCACACAACACGCTACTTATCGTGCGAGCGACGTCGACCTCGCCCGCCGGCATCCCTCCGCTCCACGACGCGCCTACTACAGTGTTGCCAACCCTACTGTTTCAATAGAAGATCTAACGTCCCTGTGTTAGTCCTAAAGTCTACTATTTTTCAATAAGTCGTAATTAAGTTAAATAAGCGGTTACTTATCTTGAAACCTACGGAAAACTAAAAAGTTGAACAAAAGTACATATTATTATGATTTTCGATGTGTATTCTCCTGAATGAGTTAGTAACTACTGATGAAGGAATTGAATATAAGAGTGTTTTTTTTATAAGTACTTTGTATTTAATTTTTTTTATTTTGTAGTTTGTACTATGTATGTTGTATTTTATATTATGTAGTTTGTACTAAGTTACATCTAAAATAAGAAAAGATTCAAATTGATGTGAATCCTACAACAAAGGTACTGAAAAGCTGATTTGAGCATAAAATGTGTCATTTTCGCTTCAACTACGTTTTTATACTGTGTTTTGAATGATGAGCTGGTGTTTTCGTGTTCTCTGGGGTTGGCAACACTGCTCCTATCTCCAGCGAGGGACACCGGCGAGCGAGGCCGCACTCGTTAGCGACAGTGTGAATAGTGAGGGATAAGTGTTTAATTGACATCACCGCTGATACCCAGGTCATACATTTGTGAGTAAAATTTGAGAGAAGTCATGCCGATTAAGAACGAACAAAATTGTACAAACATGCGCAAGCAGGGAGCGACCGGCCGTCGGCGGGGGAGTTTAAGTTGTGCCTGTTCTTCGCTAAATCTACTCTCGAGTCTCGACCTCCTTAAGTGAGGACAGCCGATTGCTTCACTTATTTAAAACGTAACGTAAACAGTATTTAACTTAATACTGTACATCGATATCCATTTATCAAAAAAGTATCGCCTACTATCACTCGAGATTTCTGGAGACGCATGATCTTTATAGTCTACTGAACATTTAGGCACAGCGTAAACGTACAGCTTTGTCTACGTGTCGTTTGTCAATGCAGTAGGTACAGTAGCGAGGTACACCGAAAGCTGCGTGTTGCGTGCGCGTACTTACAGGAGGACCGGTCGCTCAAGCGTTAGGTTGGAGGCCAGCGCGGCCGGGGACTCACCACTGTGGGGACTTGGCCAGGCAGCACCTGGCCGGGCGTCAGGCCCATCTGCTGCATTAAGGCGTTCTTCAGTGCTAGGTGATTTCTACCGTTGATGAGGAGCTGGTCTTTTAAGTGTTGCGGCGGATGGAAGTACTTGCACGGGGGCTTCTCCCGGTTACACCGACCCTGGAAAATACCAACAGGTGACGTTAAAACACTGTCTCGCTTACGATACGCAGTTTGCTCTAACATTTTAAAACATACAAGTTATTTTAATATAAATGTTTCTTATTTTTCTTGTCGTCTGTATCTGATGTTGGTGTTGTCTTTAAAAGCCAGACAGACGACACACGAACTTCGTTTGAAGGTCTCAGTTAGGTAAACAGTAAAGCCAGCACACAGCCAGTCTGTATTTATAAGCCGCTAATTACTCGAGTTTCTAAACAAATATAATTGAATAAAGTAGTATTGACGTTTATGTTATTATTTCTTTACGAGTAGGTAGGCGTATTAACCACAAGTAGCAGCTTGTTGCTAAAGAGTGAACAGGTTATTTCGTTATATATTTATATTGAAGGAATGTGTGTGTGGAAATTTATTCAGCACCAGCCTAAGCTTCGCACGGAAGTAATGTTTGAGTACAAAAATAAGTACATAGTTTTGAGGTTAAAACGAACTGACAGCGGAAGCACCTTTTTATAAATATGTGATCAATAATCATTTACTTTAGAAAAATAAAAAAAAACAGTAACAGCGTTTTGAATTTTCAAAATAAAGTTATACAAAATGCGTTCAAGGTGCAAATATTCGTATGCTACGACTCGCTGCCCGCGTTGCAGCGACTCGTAGCATCCGTGTTACGAGCGTAGAGCCTCTACGAATACAAAAAATGTTACCATCATTAAAAACTTCCTAACACTTTTTATGATTTAATCAAGGAAAAACAAATATCTCTTTGATGTGAAACTCAACTCTGTCAATATTCGTCTGGTTAATCAACCCTCGGCATCCCGATAGCGGTAACCGCGATATTGGTATTGTCTGCGATGAATAGTGCTTACATTACGTCGACCCAATAGACGTTATCAAATATCTGTCGAGTGGCGGAAGGCTGCGGGTCTCTGCTCATTTTCGGCGTCAATGAGGCGCGAGATAATTGCCTTTCAGTGGCGGAGCCACCCCTCGCCGCGCCCCCTCCCTCCGCGAGGCTCCGATGATTTATTTACATCCGCGTAATTAACTGTCGCAGTACGTGACGGGAGCCCGCGTTTATCGTCGCCGAGCCCCGGCTCGCGCCTCCCGAATTCCCGCTTTATCATCGCAAAGAAAAACAACTCTGGGCGACGTATTATAATATCGTAAATCATAGGAACGAAAAACGTATCGTATTTTTATTTCGAGCGCAATATTTACGATCCCCTCGATTCGATAGGAGGTGCATATTCTTAGATAAATTACGTACTTTTGTCGAAACAAACAAATCTGTTGTCGGAACATCAGCGCCGGCTTGAGCGTCGCGGCGGGAACAGAGGTCCGGAGTTCGGTCAGTTATTAAAGTTAGGCGATGCGTGGGCCGAGTAGCTGGAAGCTGCATTTAGATTAACTTGTTACTGGCAGGCGTAATGTCGGCCGGCCGTTAAGCGGGATGAAGTTATTATTTCCCGCTACGCGCCGCCCGCCTACTTCAGCCAAGTTTCGCCTCCTGGCCGGCCGTTTGCGAAACTTCAATGGCCGATCACGTTTCAATCGTAACTATGATAACTCGGTTAGCTCCATCCGACTAATATTTATTAGCTACGAGGGTTTCGACAATTATTAACTTTGCAACGGAAGTCACTTTACAATCGTGTTTCTAATGCTATAGACCGCTTCCACTCTTACTTTCTCCGACTCCAAGCCATCGAAGCAACTTAGTATTGAACAGTCGAACTGCTCTATTTATTGATACAAAAAGAGAACAAGAGACGTTGATAGCTGTTATGAAACAGCTGTAAATACCGGGACACACAGCACACTACATCGACTTTTACGAACTGGTATCGAACTTCCACTATTTAGGACTCTAAAAACTGATGTTATTCGTGAAAAGTAAAAACCAAATCGAATCTACTCTTTATAATGGATTACTCGCTGCCAGTAAAACTTCTAAAATATCTGCAATATGCGGTAAATTTTACGCTAGCGCCTGAAAAGTTTAGATTTGCTTTTTCTAGTGGTTGTTTTCCGAACTAAATATTACAAGATTTTTTTTGTAAAAAACGTATAGGATGCCCTCGAAAATAAAGGATAATAATATTCTTTGTATAAGGCAATATATTTATGATTACTTATATTATAATATTATGTTTTTTGCATTTTAATACTGGCATTTATTTTTGTGTTAAGTAAATAAAATATCAATACAAAATTACAGTGTTAATTAATCACGTCAGTCATTGATCTTAATGACAGAATGGGAAAAGATTGACCTTTCCATCTGACATCAGAAAACACTGAACCCCGCCCACGCGCCAGTTCGAACCAGCGTGGGCAGCGTCCTTTTATAGCGATTCCTACACCGCGCAATCGAAAAATAAAAACAAAAACTGTCATTCCAACTATCAAAACGCAAACCTTCGGCACTAACACGGGGAAAAATCGACTGAATCGTTTGTCATTGCTGATGAATTGTGAATTCTAAAATTCGCGAAAACCATTGGATGCAGACCAATATCGCGCATTGCGAATCGATGGCCTATATTCGTTTCATCGCTGCGGTAACGACGATGATGACGGTTTTATAGATGAGGTATCGCACGTTGGCTATAGTGTTGGAGATGGAAATAGCCGACGCTGGGGGACACGAGGTGCGAGGTGTCGCGGTGACAGCGAGCTGGTTACTAATGACCACCGCTCTAAACGGATGACCGCTGGCGTCACGCCTTACTATGTTGGTCACCCGATCGTGCTCGAATACATGCGATAGATAGCTTTATAGCACCATGATGTCGTTGTCACTGATAGTCAAGCCACCTTTAATTATCATTAGAGGTTACTAACCGATTTCGGTCAGTGGTTGGTTTTAATTGAAAAAAAAAAAACAGATACACATAATTTATATTTGCAGTGCTCAAACGTAAATACAATATTAAATAAGGACCCACTTGAACATGTCCATCCGACGCATAGATAAAATCTTTCGGTCTTACCACAAAAGATTAAACATCTGTTGAACAGTTGTTTTGAGACCATTTTGTACTGAATTTTTCTCTACTCAACTGTTCAACAGGTGTTTAAATCCTTTGTGGTAAATGGTGGTAAGACCGTTTCTCTTTAGGAAATCAGGTGAACATATGCTGTCAACTTGTTTTCAAGCTAGAAAACAACAATTTGAGATATTCCAATAATAGAATCAAAGACAAGTCTTCTAACTCGAGATCAAAGCTTTAAAACAACGGAGGCGTGAAGTTTAATTGAAATATTTGAACTAAATCTAAGTATCAGGAATTTTTAATAATAATTCGACTTATCACAGTTTTTGTTCAGGCCCACATAAACATCAAAGTCCAATAAGCTTTTACAGTGCGAGCGAATCATGTGAAACTCTGAAGCAGAAAATGTTTGCGTCCTTTGAAGTAAGACTGACATTGTTTTGTAAACGGAGCGTATTCAGTGCATTCGTACTGAAAAATACTGGTGAATGTGGCGTACAATTACAACATAGTAAATAAATACTAAAGTAGTACTACTATTGAGCGTAAATGTCAAATATAATTACTAATTATGTTGTGTAATAAGTTGCCAACTGTATGTTGTATTTATTGTTACTGGTAATGGTGTTATTGTACCTATAACATTATCGGTTTAGCAATTCCTATTTATTTATTATTTGACACGAAATGAACGTCATGCTGAATTGGCCCATTATTAAGACTAGCACGTTTATTACGACTGAAGTATGAGTAAATTATTATTATATCAGTGTATGTAGTCTTTGTAGTTTTAAAATAAGCGATTAGCGTTCTTTCTTCTTTTCAAACCTCGCGACGTTTTTAAATATAAGCGTAATTATGTCAGTAAAATAGTTTCATAACCGCAGCTCTATATCACGGTGTCAGAATAGAAAAGGTAATATTGTAAGTTTGATTAGAATAAAAAGTTATCGAATCGGAATTGATAAACGGGAAACCTTTGAGCTTCGTGTCAGATGGGGTGCAAGGAGGGTCGCGGCTTCCACCCGCAACTTATAACATTCTTGTGATAGTGAACTCACTGACTTTGCGATCACCTCACACCATAAAACATTTTTTTCACTGTATAATATATTAATAATTTGAAATAAATAAATTCTGTTCGGGGTTGGGATTGAGATAGAGATAAACAAGAGATTGTTTTTTTTCCAAATTTAATTGAAGTTACTCACGAAAATAAACAGTTGCAAAGTAGAAAGCGAGGTTACGTGTTAATAGGGAAGTCTTTAAATCTGTGCGGCCGCAAAAACCATTTAAAACCGCCAGCTTCGGTGTAAAAAATACATCAATGAAAAATGAACGAAGCCGTTCTTGTCTTGTCGAGTCGAGTAAAGCGGCTAAGTGTACTTAAAAACTGTAACGCGTATAACGAACGAGGCTCGAGTGGCGTGTAGAGCTGCAGTCCCGCAGTCGCCGCCCGTGCCGCCGCCCGCCGTCCGCCGCCCGCCCTGTCAATTATAATTAAACGAAAATCCTGCCTTTTCAACTACACAAAATGTACAGACGAAAACTATCCTCCAGTTTCGGAACTCCGCTTGCTCTCGCTCCGCAGCTCAGTTAATTGCTTTCTTTAGCTTCGTAATAGAATATTAATATCGCGTTTATGGAGATTCGTTAGCGAGGAGCGTCGACGGTGCAGTCGCGGCCGAGGGCGGAGGAGGCGACTCGAAATAATGATATAGATGTTATCGGTGCAATCCTATTTTTTTAGCAATTAATTAAACAATGGACGGTTGCCAGCGGCCGACAGCACGCCCGAGATTCACTAAATAGTCGCCCCACGTCGACGCAAGTAGGCCTAGGGCGGGTGACGTGTCACGTGCCCGACTGAATCGATCGATTGATCGATCGCGATCGATCCGTCGGCGGCACGCGGTCTGCGGGCGCGGCACCCGCGCCCCGCCGTGCCATTGGCCGACCCGGCGGCCCGCGGCGTGCTCCGCGAATCGACTCGCTGCAGAAACGATGGGCTCGCGCATCCGATGAATGACACGCTCGCGACGTGATCCGAGACCCACTTGTACGCACGAAGGTGGCTGCCAAAAATGTTTATGATGTCAAAGGGGGCCCGGAATAGCCGCGGCCGGCGACTCGTGCCAACTCGCGTACCTGCGTCCGCGCGCAGATGTTATGTGTGGGGCGGTGCGCGTGTCCGCGTGTCGGTATCCGCGGCTCGCGGCCACGCGCCGGCCGGCCACGTTTCGTCCGCGAGGTGAATATAATATTATGATATTTAACGCCGCCCACACCCTCTCGAGCTATAAATAGGTCGCGGCCGCTATGATACCGTTTAGCCAGAAAATATGACTCCGGCCGGCGGCGACGAGTGGCCGAGCCGGTGGAATTTCGTATTCGGCGCTAAGTTAATGATATTCAACAGGTAAAATTAAATTTTGTCGAATGCGAATCGCGGACGTCGAGCGCCGTATCGACGTTTAGGGCCGGACGTTGTAAATGATTTTTGGTGAAAAATGAGAGAGAGCGAAATCTAATTTGCAAAATTTTGTGGGCGGGAAGGAAATTACGTAGGCAAAGTCAATTGTGAATGTAAGTAGAATTTGAATTTAAAATGATTTATAGAGGCGCAGGGCCGGGGCCGGGAGCGGCTAATGAGCCGTCACGCGAGAGGGGCGCGTGTTTACGCCGCACGGCCGACACTCTTTGCAATCTCCTCGGCGCGGCGCGCGGCGAGCGGCGCCGTCGCGACGACCGCCGAAACGCTCACGTAACGCGTTTACGACCCGTTCCTTTTAGTCGGGAGCGGAAAACTGCACTGGAGTTATAAAATAAAACAATGAGACAAACGGACCGTTCGAAACGAACGACGAGAAAACTAGTCTCATTTTAAGAAGCTTTAAATTAAGAATTATTCACACTGGTGAAGTTCCGAACGAGTTCGCCGGCGACGCTGCAGCTTAGCGCTGAAATATGCATTCGGGCGCGGAGTTATCTCGGCCACTTTTACAGTCGCCGGCGGCGGCGGGCGGTCAGCCATTGTTTATCCCGGCGTTATATTAGACGCGAACATAATGCGCTAATAAAGCGGCCACCGCACTCGTCCTGCAAATTATAATTACATTTCAAATGAACGCGGCGGAGCGGGCCGTTTATCAGGCTGATAAACAGTTTTAATAAGGACGAGCGGTCGAGAGCGGGCGGGGGTTTATCTACGTAACTATAGTTGAGGTCAGGGCTCGAGGGTCGCGGGTCCTCGCTGGCGGCGAAGGAGCTGCGATATTAATGCAGCGGCGGCTCTCCAGGTGTTTCATTAAATCGCACGCGGCGCGCGGCCGCTCGCACGGCTATTATGAAGGCTGCGAGCTCGAGGGCCATTCGCTTTAAGAACGCCCGCGCCACTTTGTAACGGCCTTAATGAATCTTGTTACTTATAGGCTCGCGTAAATTGCCCGTTTCACCGGGAAGAAATATTAGTCCATTGAAAATGACGGCACACGTTAACCCTCTTTAACACGTAGATAGATGTTGCCTCTGTTCACAATACGTTACTAGGTTCGTACTTATTTTATTGTATGAGCTTAAGTTTCTTCAATAACAGTTTTGTTGTTGTTTAAAATTGACGAAAGCAATGAAACCAGCATAATTTATAGAAGAAATCGTCATGAAATGATGTAGTGCTAGGTCAGGGGAGTCCCGCCCGCCCAGCACCGCCTAACCGGTTTAGCGGCGCTGAGGCAGTAATTACCGAGCCGGGGCCCCGCTTGCCCCACCGTCGTGCCCCGCTCGGCGTGCCCCGCTTGACACACTTCGGCACACTCGCTCGTCTCACTTGCGATGATAAACACGCTTCATTATTCCACTAGAACGTATTTTTTCAAGACTCGAGACGGTTACCCTCCATAGTCTCGAATAACAATAGTACCCATCTATTTTAACAAAGGTTTCTGGGTCGGTTTGCAACGGTATTTTTGTAGTCGAGTTATTAAGCGGACGTACATCGGTCCGCTGCTGTTTGTTCTTAATTATATTCGGCAAACGAAATCTTAAAGTTGATCTACTTCGTCGCGGTACAGGCCGGTGCTCATCGGCGGCATTTTTAAAATCGCTAGCTTAATTTAGGCCAGTTCTTCGAGGGCGATCGTCGTTCGCAGTAAAGGCGATAACTACGAGGTAGACTAACTACGAAATAAAGAGCTAGCGATAAGGGAAGTTTAAGGGGAGTTTTCGGCGGGTCGGGCCGATAAATCGGGCGGCACTTAATTATGATCTCGGGCGGCATCTTGCAGGCGGCTAATGTCCCGAAGTCGTTTAATGCGCGAACTCTCCGGCGCGGGCGCGGGCGCGGGCGAGGGCGGGCAGCGAGGGCGGGCGGCGAGGGCGGGCGGCCGCGATAAATTCTCATCTGCGTCACGCTACCCCGGAGCCCGGACCGCCCGGCGAATAAACACCACTTATTTGTTAGCAACACGTTTATTTTACCTCCAGAAGAATGGATGGCCGCCACGTTAGGTCGGAATGTAGCCCGACCGAACCAAACTGGCCGTTTAGAAGAAACATTTCATGGACGCTAGCGACAAACAAAACACTAACATGAAATATCATTCGTGCTTAGATCACGATCGAATACTTCAGCTTCAAAAAATTAATATATTTATCCTTTTCGCCTGCTCCAGGTCGCTTTGTATCCTAATGCTTTAACATTAAATGTATTTCAGGTTTTATAAGGGAACACTTTCAATCGTATACAGGCTTATCACATCGACACAAGAATAAACGAATCGAAGCCGGAGTAGGCTTAAGTCTGCGATCTCGACGCGGCGCGGCGGCGGCGGGCAGTCGGCGCCGTTATCACGCTACATCGTATTTCACTCACTAAAATCCGAGAAGTTCGTAAACATGTTTTCGAAATCGATACCCGCCGTGCCCCAGCCGGCCGTATTATCAACGTAATTGTTTACCAGGAAAATCTCCCTTTAATACCTCGCGGTGACTCTAATAGGTGTACGTCGAGGAAATATTCGGTATTATTTTTCACCAGCGAAATTGGTTTTCGCGAGGACGTGTAAAAATCTAAGTCGCCGGGTTTAACGGGAAAAGTTCCCTCCACTCGAACTATATTGTAGTGCAGCAAACTCATAAAAGAATCGCTCTAAGATGGCGAACCGTAAAGTAAACAAGGGACATCAGGTACGGTGGTCTTTTATTAAAAATCTAATATACCTGGCGCGAGTGAATGTAGTGATGAGATAAGGATATTACGTCTAGTCCGGCGGGCAGGAGGCAGCAGGAGGTAGCAGGAGGCAGGAGGCGGAGGGACAAACGGCGACTGGCGAACACAATCGGCGCCGATGCCGCGGCCCGCCGTAATTACGGCGAAGGCGCTGCCGAGCGCCGTCCTAACGACTTTTATGGCGTATGTTACATTTCCGGCACATAAAACGAATGTGCCGCCTCCAGTGCCTCCAATATAGCTCAGTGCTTCCGAATTAATAGCACCGAAATGTTTGCTCTCAAGCCGTACGACTCGCGTTACTCGCAATTTACACATATTAATGACATAAATATCGGGAAGCCGGTATTTCGTTGCGGCGGGGCGGAGGAATATTAGACCGTGTTATGTGCGCATTCGTTCGAGTTACTGCCGCGCCGTGATGGGCGGTAATGAGGAGATACGGTGATGGGAAACCTTATTGCGTATAGCCATTGAAAAATAATCATCTAGATTCTAGAAGAATGATCGCTGCGTACCTCACACGGAGCTTCGACATACGGGGTCGGCAGATATTACACCGTGTCGAATGAAAATATTATCAGGAATTAAAATATACAAGAAAAACAATGGTGCGAAAAAACAAAACGTGTTCCTCGATAAGCCTCCCGACGATAAAGTGAGAACAAAAATTTGACCACGTTTACGGCTCAAATGTACTGAGATAATCAAATCCACAGAAACAACTTTTTATTAAGCCGCTTCAATTCTTATTATTGTCACTCATTTTACTGCCGCGGAACTTTGATTACGTTTCGTACGTACGAACTTTTATAATGAACTCGGGGACCTGTATTTTATAGGACTTGCCGTGATAAATTTTGGGTGCTTCTGGGATAAAGCGAAAGAATGTTAAAAAAACCGTTTAAAACCGTTTCCGGCCGATGGACCCGTGCAAAGGTTGGTCGTCCCTTTATCGCGCGATTGCACAAAAAGAGTGTAATGTTTTTTGGAATGAATGATTGTACCTTTGTTCTGCTATCGTAGCATAGCTAAGCCAATTTAAACGTGTGCCCGCGTTTAAAGCCTTAGGGTCCGGTTATCACGGAAAAGATTTTCGCTGCGTCGAATTTTAAACGAGTAGGTACGTTTCTATTTGGTAAATCAACATAAAATGTCTGAGATTGGATCGTGCTGTATTTTAATATAAATAAACTAGCTAACCCGGAAAACGTTGTTTTGCCGTATAAATTATATCTAGTATAAAATATATAAAATAAAAAGTATATAAAAACCTATTCTCAGGCCTAACGAATAAACATACATACTTAATATAAAATTTAATTAAAAACGGTTGAGCCGTATTAGAGGAGTTCGCGCACAAACACTGTGACACGAGAATTTTATATATTAGATGTGACAAATTTAATATCGCAGTATGCTACCTATGCCTAAATTTTGATACTCGTATTACGTACCAAAACATTTCCTACTCACAATAATGACACTGGCTACAAATACGCACATAATTGCGTTGTCTTCGGGTGTTATCAGCCTAGTTAATATAATAGAGAGAGGAGTAATGGGCGGCTATAAACATTAGACAGGAGTTGTTGTAACGACATTGTTTCGTAAGCCCAGTCCCTAGCTGATACACGATATATGGCTTCGTGCGACACACTGCCTTTTATACTGCCTACACTACGCCGATAAAATTAGATTAACATATACGGATTACTCTGTTTGCAAAGCTGACTGTAATCTGGTCAGTGAGCACAGTGGAATATAAAATCAACTGCACGAACTAATGAGTTACTGTAGTTGCGTTTATATTTTACTCTGCAATATTAACATTTAACTTTGTTCTAGTAAAAAATAAAAATATTTACAGATAAAAATTTCGACATTGATTCTACACAGCTAAAGTATTTCGAACATGTGTACATTGTAAAACAGGAGAGCCACGTAACACTAGTTTAAATTTCTTCGTACCGAATGCAGGTATGCTGAAACGTTTAGACGTTTCTGTTAATCGTACAAATATCACGTATACTCCAAATTCCAGCCCGGCTCGGTCCGGCCCGGTATTCCCAATAACATTATTGTAGCAGGGTGGATTACTTTGCCGGACGGGCCATTAGGACGGCCGGCGGACGGATCGAGAACTCTCGCAAAAATTGGGGCCCCGCAAAAGGGAAAAATATTCAAAACAATAACCGCTTTTCATATCTCAATCCCCGAACAGCCGTAATCTTGACAAATGACGGTATTTGGAGTGTACTCCGCCGGCCGCCGGGGCTGAGTATACACTGGCGCGGACGCAGGAGGCGTATTGGATGTTTTATTGAGTATAGGAAATGCGGAGGAAATAGTTTCCCGCGTCATTACGCGACACATCCATCAAAACTCGACCTCCGCGATCGGAAAGAGGTCATTCATTTACATCAACATATTTGGGTTATAGATAATGCGCCTTTTGTAATGGAAAAATTGAGTAACGAGAGCGGAATCCCTTTCGACCCTAGTCCCTAACATGTTTGGATTTACATTTCCTTTACAGAGGGAAAGCAAATTTTAGGACGTAACGCGTAATGTAGCTGCTTACGAAGCCAACTCGTTATTAATACCGAATAATAAACAACATAAGTTAATTACTGCCGCTAAATTCACTTACACGACGCGACTCGATAATTACCGAGATCAATGCTCGAAACATTTAATAAGGTGGAGCGAGTAAATTATAATTAATTAAATTTTGTTTGAGATAACATTACACCGTTGGCACCCCGAGTTTCTCTATTGTGACTATGTAGCGGGGACTTTTCATATTATTGTATTGTACTCACGTAATTGGGAAAATTTTGTTTCATTTCAATTTATTTTTGGCTTATTGTCCATTTATTTGACAGTTTGTGAATGTAATTTAATACTGAACGAGTAATTACAGTACGTATTCAAAATGTGGTGGGTTGTGTGTGTAATAAGTTCAGTTTCCGGTGTTGCAACTTGCGAAATGCAAAGCTTCTTTATTGCACCTCCCCTAGTTGCTGGAAAAACTACTTTTTACAAACAATCGAAAACATCGCAATGAAAACCATGTAACGAAAAAATGTTACAATACCTTTCGCTTGAAAAAATATAATACACGAAAAAAAATGTAGTAGCCACCACATATAAAAACCATTCAGTCGAATCACATCGGACCAAACTACACATAATCAATATTACGAGAAATATCAGTCTAAAACATCACGTAATTCGCCTTTGCAGCTCTTAACTGATCAACTTAAAGGCAAAACCTAAGTAATTTACCGCTATAAAGCTAAAAACAAATCTAGTTCAAAGTGGATAGCGTGCTTATGGTGCTCGCGGGGTCTTGACTCTTGAGTAACGATTTCCCGAGCACATAAAGCTGGGGGTTTTGGCAGTCGTGCACACTGCAGTGTGGCGGCGCCGCCCAGGCGCCAGTCGCCGCGGCGCCACTACAACCCACCAGATTGATATTGCCTCTAGAATCTAGATAATTAGTAAGGTTTTACATGCGATTCTAGGCCGATTAATGCCATTTATAACCTACCAGCTATTGATATTGCCTAGCTAATAATTAGAAGAGTTTTAAATGAGGTTCCTAGGCCGATTAATGCCATATATAACCTACAAAGGCCGGCAACGCACCTGCAGCTCTTCGGATGTTGCGAGTGTCCATGGGCGAC